>CAJINV010000005.1:1002973-1220391 GCA_905178155.1 Amoebophrya sp. A120
ACGTCTGCGGCCTATAGCGTCTTCCGAATCGCACTTCCGTCCGAGGAAAGTCTCTTCGCCAAGGCAACGGAGAAATTCGCCGCCAACGGCCTTGCCACGGACAAGGAGCCCACGACGGACGTGACCATCACTCGGCATCTCGTGTCCGTCAAAGACATCATCGCCCATGCAGACTACGTGCGGGCGCAGGACCAGCCGCGGGGCGGGAACGTTTTGTCCACCCGGGATTTGCTGTCGCTCTCCCTAACGCCGGCGAAGGTGTGGGAGAAGGAGTTTTCCGCGCGGGAGATGGGACCCGATTTGGCCATCGACCGCGGCTTCGAAGCGGGGGAAGCGGAAACCGCGAAACCGGTGCTGCAACTCGGACGGGGACTGCCGTTCGAGGATAATAATTCCGCATCAGAAGCAGACGAAGGGAGTAGTACAGCTGGACACGGCAAGGACAATCCTCCGACACCGCCGGATGAAGACGATGACACAACAACCAGCATTCCGGAAACCACGCAATCGTTGGAGCAGAAGGCGCACCGCTTCGCGCAGCAACGCCGCTTGCAGCCAAAGCTTCTACCTCGGCAGCACTGTTTGGTGATGGTGTTCGGACAGTACCGAGCGGTGATTTGGCGGTCCGAAGCGTTGCTCTTCGGCGCCGAGCAGCCGGAGATGCGGCAGCTCGCGCTGGATCTGAAAGCTTCTGTAGAATCCAGGTATCGATACCGCGCGCCGCAAAACGAGCTGGCGGTTTTTTCTGGTAGCGGTGGCTCATCGGACCCTTCTGGAGGAGGCGCTTTATTCGGTGGTGCAAACGGAAATGGCAATCATCAATCCGCGGAGGGCGGGCGAAGTTCGACGTTTCGGGCCGAGCGGGTGGAGAGAGATTTCGAAGTCGTCGTGGTGCAGCACCTGCTGGATCACGTGTGCAACGCCTGGGAGAGGCGTTTGCTGTTCTACCGACCGATTCTGTCCCAGATCAGCAAGTCGCTGGCCGGGATCGTCCACAGCGAGGACGGGGACGACTTGCTGTTCCGAGTGTCGAATCTCCTTCCCCTCCGCGATTCCCTCGGTTCCTTCACGATGCAACTGCAGGACGCGATTGGGGCGCTGGAGACGACCGTCTCGAGCGACGAGGCCATGCTTTCGATGTTGCTCACCGAGAAGTCCTTACTCGGGGCGGAACGACGGCAGCTGCACGTGCAGCGCATGAAAAGCGCCCAGTATGGGTGGAAGGAGGGGGAAGGCCGGTTCGCGGACGACGCGGCGACGGGTGCGGAAATAAATGCTGCTCCGACGACGACCGTCACGCGGACGAAGAGCAAATCGAATGTCCTAGGCGACGAAGTGCTGGCGAGCAAGGGCGTGGGCGGGAGCAAGAAGACAACGGCGAATTATAAGGCGGGTTCATCTTCTAAATCAGCGACATCAGGTCCGCCTCTGTCTTCGGCCGCAACCCCCGCCGTCGACCCTGACAATTTAAACACGATCCAGAGGAACATGGCGTTGGCCGTTGCAAGAAAGGTTTCTACCGTAGAAGACGATCTCGCGATGATTGACGCGCGGTACCACACGACGATTGAAATTATGCTGGAGGAGTTCGCCCGGCAGCTGAACGGAGTGTTGTCCGAGGTCTTGTACATGCAAAAGCGGCTGGACGCGAAGCAGGAACTGGTCACGGTGTCCATGAGCAGTTCCCGAAATCAAATTTTGCGGTTAAATCTCTACTTGTCCATCGCAGGGTTGGCTTGCATGGTCCCAACAACGATCGCCGGGTTTTTCGGGATGAATTTGGACAACGGGATCGATTTCCACCTGGTCCCGTACATTTTCGAAATTGTCACTGTCTCGAGCTCAGGAATTGGGTTACTTGCAGCGCTCTACTGTTTTCGGTATTTGAAGCGGTCCCACCAGGGGCGCAACAACCAGGACCGGATACGGCAGTTGAAATCCTACGGCAGACTCTTGGAGGACTTGGACGCCTTGGACCGGGCTTTTCTACACGGCATTCTACCAAGATTAGATGCCGGTATGGCGGCGCAAAGTTCTATGCAGTCAAAGCTATCGGGGGCACCGCCTGTTACGTCGAATCAGCAATTATCCGTCGCGGATTTCCGAGAAATCTTTCAGCAGGCCAGGCCGGATATACCGGTGTCAGAGGAAGAGGCACAGCTGGTGTTTGACATGTTCGACGTCGATCGGTCGGGCGCACTGGAGTCGGGGGAGCTGGAGAGCTTAAGGCCAAACAAGCGCGGAAGGGGTTGAGAAACAAGGGAAGTAGTGCATAGCATTTTGCAAATGAACCGTGAAAATATGATAGTATAGAAATCTAAATTACGTCGCTCTGAAGATTCTAAATGATGTGATGCTACCGCCACTGGCACTGCCTGCACTATGACGCACTACGAATCGTGCTTGGTACTTATTGCTGGCTGCAGCTGCAATTGACGTACGTAGTATTGTTGCGTCACAGAGGTCTGCTCAGTCTAAGGCTGAGCAAGCAAGCTTCTGCCAAGATCCGCTGCTTCTACCTGTGATCTGTGAAATTGTGATCGCGTGTCAACAGTGTGCGGCTCCAGTGATGTCCTCGTAAGTAGATCTAAACCAATCGACACGAGGATCATGGTCTAGTGGTCTGGTCCTCGAGAAGATCTTGAGGAAGAGTGCGTTTTCACATTTCTAAAGATCCGCGTTATCGCGTTCTAAATAAAAGAACAACTCTAGGTCCTGATGCAAGCGAGGATCTAAATTGGCGATCTAAAGATCTCTGCTGCTTGTACGGAGAGTTCGTAATTATACCAAATTTTTCCCACACGTCGACGACGTCCTACATTGTTCTCTAAAGATGAAGTAAAAGAAGTTCTACGGCCACATAAAAATTCTGCTGGGCTCTTTTTCATCTTCGCATCCCACTAAAAAATTTTTTTATCACATGATTCACGACACAGGGACCGTGTTTCCTCTCACGGTAGTAGAATAGGTTCTGCTGTCCTATAAAGTTTCACCCACAAACCACACCATGGGAGGTGGCAACAAGGCTGGCCTCAAGTACACCTCCGGGTACTTGCTGGCGGCCATGAAGGGCGACGAGGTCACGGCTGACATGATCAAGTCCATCTTTGAGGCTGGCGGCGTCGAGTACGAAATGGAATACATCAACCTGGTCGTCGAGAAGATGTCCGGCAAGTCGGTCTCCGAAGTGTTGAGCGCAGGTATAAACGTTTTTTCTCGTCTAGACGAAGTGCCGCTGTTTCTGTGTGTTCCATGCCATGACTTGTTGTTTCATATTTGCATTCACATATTACTTCATGCTTGCTGTCGTTTAAAGACTCTAAACGAAAATATCGAATTCTTAAATTCACAATCACAGGTCTGGGCAACCTGGAGGCTTGCGGTGGAGGCGGCGGTGGCGGTGCTGCTGCCGGCGGATCCGCCGGTGGTGCGG
The DNA here is from genome assembly GCA_905178155.1 of Amoebophrya sp. A120. Taxonomy (NCBI): domain Eukaryota; class Dinophyceae; order Syndiniales; family Amoebophryaceae; genus Amoebophrya; species Amoebophrya sp. A120. The sequence continues at coordinate 1,006,407 of CAJINV010000005.1, forward strand.
CCGCGGGCGGTGCCGAGGAGAAGAAGGAGGAGGCTCCTCCGGAAGAGGAAGAGGAGGAGATGGAGTTCGATTTGTTCGATTAAACTGTTGTTGGTGCACCAATTCTGTGTTACCATGACAAAAAATCGTGCTGATTCAAAATGACACGACGACGACGTCCCAGGGAAGAAGATGTGACTGAACTTAAACTACTACTACGGGAAGGCATGAGGAAAAAAAAACGGAAGACCACGCGGGGCGAGCAGCTGAGCCTGCTTGTAGTTAGTTGCTTCTGCGCGTGGCGAGTCGTCTGTTGTATCGGCGATGGACAGGATTCAAAAAAAATCGCAACCTTTTCTGTGCGTAGCTCTCGGTTAGGTTTTGAAGAGTCATCGAAATGAGAGCATGAGAGGAGGGTCTGCTACAAAAAGTCTGGCGCTTTTCTTCGTTGCTGCGGCAGAGTGGAGCGACGATACAGGAGTGCCGTGTCGTCATTTCGTCTTCAAACGACAGTTGATTTTTTACAAAATCGTCTTCTGAATAGTAGATCTAGGTAGGTACTGAAAGAAACAGACTCATTTAGAACGTGTGTGGTATAGCGAAGAAAACATGACGTCGGACGAAAAAGTTCTGCATGCTGCGCTGCGATGGGAGGCGGAGCGTAAACCGACGCCGTTAGATTGGAAGACGCACATCAGAGAGGAGCGGGACGCGTACAGAGAGGTACTTACTTAACGGCTACACGAATGTGATAATGCATGTCATTGATGTAGTCAATGCCTTTAAATCGAAGTTAGTTCTTCACATTGGTCCATATTGTCCGAGCCTCCGAAAAATCCACATGATGACATTTTTTGTTGATGGCCTGATCTCGTCAGAATGAGGGCTACCACAAGGTCTGTGTTTCACCTGATTGGATTTTTCGGAGGCTTCGCTGCAAGGAATACATCACTACCGTTCGCGTGATAAATTCGCATGAAAATTTCTAGAGAAGCGCACTTGCAACCTAACTGATGACACTTTTTTCGTTGGGCTTGATTTCGTTAGAATGAAAGCTACCTAACTGGTCTGTGTTTCACCTGACTAGGTTGCAGTGCAGCATGAACATACGCAGTTTATCTCACATGACAAAATTTTTCACGCGCTTCGTTGCAAGAGTCGGACCTTTCATGTGTAGGTGCGGTTCATCTAAGTGGCGCGAAATTGATTCAGTCCGTTACTCAGCGGGTTTTCCTTACACACTGGTGGAGGACTCGTTCTCTAGTGGACAAACAAACAAACTATTCTTTCGCAACGCTCTTCAGCATGATTTTTGGCATTTGCTGGCATCGCGAATTCGCGTCTCGTGCAAAGCGGCTTCCCTTGCTGCGGCGGTTGCTTGTGGCAGCCGTCGTGTAGTGGAGCCGTTCTAAACTGGCGCTACAGTAAAAACTTTCAATACTCAACGGTCATTACTTTCCCTTGTGTGGTGACCGTTCTCTTGTGGAAGGACAGATCCTGTGCTGAAAAAGAGAACTGATCTTAATCAGGACACGCAAAAATGTCCGCGTCCTGTGCAAAGCGACGTCCCTTGCCGTTTTTCCAGCTCCAAGTCGAAAAGAATTTTCCTGTAGGGAAGTGTCGCCTAAACGGGCGCCAAAGGAACAGCTTTCAATACTCAACGGTCAGTGCTTTTTCTTGTGCGGTGACCGTTCTCTTGTGGAAGGACAGATCCTGTGCTGAAAAAGAAGCGATCTCAATCAGGACACGCAGAAGTGTCCGCGTCCTGTGCAAAGCGACGTCCCTTGTCGTTTCTCCAGCTCCAAGCCGAAAAGAATTTTCCTGTAGGGACGTGTCGCCCAAACGGGCGCCAAAGAAAAAGCTTTCAATACTCAACGGTTAGTGCTTTTTCTTGTGCGCTGATCGTTCTCTTGTGGAAGGACAGATCTTCGATACTACGCTTTGGGATGGCATGCCACGGTAGAAATTCGCTCCAAATGAGAAGTTGTCGGCGTGCGCATCCTGTCCGGTGATTTTCGCGTGCGAGCCACAAAAGCCACCGCGACTCCGAGACCTTTGCGCTTCGAATTGGTGGCGCTCAGATCCATAAGTCGTAGACAAATTCTTGTTTGTACTGGTTTCCGCACGGCAATAGCATCTTGTCCGGCGGCGCTTGCGTGAGTCTTGGTCTCACCTTTGACGCCTTTTTTCTTCCCTTTTGTCTCCCTCTTTTCCAATCGGAACTCTCGCGCATGGCAATAGATTGCGCTCCCGTATATGAGCAGTGAGAAAACGTTTTTCGTGTTTTCCTCACTTTCGCTGAGGAGCTACAGCAGCCACCGCAACTCCGAGACCTTTGCGCTTCGGATTGGTGGCGCTCAGATCCATAAGTTGTAGACAATTTTACGCTCTAATATTCCAACTTTGTCGTGCGCTGCTGGCATTGTTGCCTTGCCTCTTCTCTTGCCTGATTCCCTTCCACTCCTTCCCGCGCTTCGTAAAAACATTTCGCTCCCGTATATGAGCAGTGAGAAGACGTTTTTCGTGTCTTCCTCACTTTCGCTGAGGAGCCACAAAAACCACCGCAACTCCGAGACCTTTGCGCTTCGGATTGGTGGCGCTCAGATCCATAAGTTGTAGACAAATATCTACTCTTTCGCCACCTCCCGGCTGTCTTTCCATACCCTGCGATACCATGCAGAGGGCTACTGTCAACCGTCTGTCTTGCTATATGCTTTTCCAGCAAGATAGAACTACTTGACCGTTCGTTGCTGCGTTACTTTCTCCCGCCGGGGTCGAGCTCCAAGCCGTTGAGAAGCGCTTCCTACCGGCTACCGCCCCAAGAACAATAAAACAATCTTCGTTCCTCCATCTTCACATCAGATGGCGGATCTCCTCACATCCGACTTATCGCGCATCGACGACAAGATAGCGTCCGTAAAGGCGGAAAACGAGAACTGCCGCTCCCCCGAGGCCATGGACGAGAAGATACGCGGGCTGACAAATTTGGTAAAGTCCTGCGGGCGCATCACGCGGGACATTCCGGAACTCGCGGATCTCATGGAGCCCGAGTTCGAGGTGGTGAATATGCACCAAGAGCTCGAGGATTTAGCTGCGGAAAGCGAGGAATTTTTCGGGGCCTTGGAACGAGACGGGGGAGGGGGGATTGGAAACGATAGTACAGGTACTGTGGTACTTGCCATGTTTGCGTGTAGTTGGTTCTGGTTGTCTTGGCATCAGAAGAAGATCATGGTCTAATTTCAGCTTGCTAAATGAAATTTATCCGCCGGAGTCAGTATCTCTCGCGTGGTGTGAATTTTCAGTCGCCATTCGAGTCATCAAGTCTCCCAAAAGAAACTAGCAGCTACTTTGTGCGATGCTCTCTATCGCTGCTTCTGGTATTTTCTGTGAAGCAGTGGGGAGTGTCCAGTACGCTACAGTGACACGTCAATGATTCAAGGATCACATGATAAGTCGTTTCTTTTCTTCGTGTGGGTCTGTGTTTGGTTGCTCAGGTCAAATTGTTGTGTAGTGACATAATCCGCAAAAACATCCAAAAACAGCCCCTGCTACGACATCACCACTGCTAGCCCAAACTGGAGCGTGTCCACCGATCGTGCCGCCACAAGCGGTATGGGAGAAGCTACGAGCGAGACAATTCTTCCGGTACCTCGGCAGGCTCGCGGAACCAGGTGGGTCTTTTGTTCGTGTTGTTTGTCGTGTGTAAGTACTTCTCTTCTAGTTGCTTGTATGACTCGATCGCCCCGTTGGAAGTTCCTAGTGCTACGACTACATGTTTGATGCAGTCCAGCAGATGAAGATCTAATAGGATTCTTTCAAAACTCCGGCACCACAAGTAGAGTACGCTAACCTTTCTGGTGCCAGCAAGAGTCCATCAGCGTGGTTTGGCTGTTTGGGTAAACCCTCAGCCTTTCCAAAAATTCCATACGCTGCGCTGGACATCGCTCTACAATACTCTACGGTGCCCAAAAGAAACCTTACGCTCGTCCGTAGTGCGATCCTCCTAGACAGCTTCGAGTTTTTCGATTTTGTCGCCCGGATCATTGGCAGATAACCTTCGGTGGTTCGAGTTTTTCGAGCTGCTTTTTTCTGCCTTCAGTCGCTACTTGGGTGTAAATCTGCGCGGTCCTTAAGTCACCCGTCCCAAGAGCAGTCGGGGATTTTTGTCTTGACAAAATCCTTGCTCTTCCGCCGGTTAGACGCCGTCGGCCTAATGGATGTGGTTTCGAGTCATAACCACGCTACAATGTTCCTTGAATATCGCCTACTAGTTTTCCATATGGCAGAAATAGCGAGATCAAATTCGCAAGCGTGACGCTATGACAATGGATCTTCTGAGACAAAAATGCAGAGGGTCAGACTAAGTACCCGCACTCCAAAATTCCGGTTTCGACGCTCGATCTCTGCAGCGTGCTTGACGAAGCTCGGTGGCGGTTCTTCCCGAAGAATTGCCCCTTGCGAGTAGACTTGTCACAATGCGTTTTCGAAACTACTCGTCTCTCCGGGACCAACTGTGTGGAAGAAGAAACAGAGTGTTTTAGTAAATCCGTTTTGGTTTTGCGTTTTGTGAGACCAATCTGGATTCCGATTTTGTCGGCACTCAATCTGCGCGGCCCTTAAGTCACCCACCTTGAAGACGAGGAATTTCTTTCCTCGTCTTCCTGCCGGTTAGACGCCGTCGGTCTAGTAGGTGCGGTCTCGAGTCATAACCACGCAACAATTTGTATTTGTGCTGTCTCATGCAAGAAGATCGCAGTGACTACTGATCAGGAATCTGATGCGAGCAGATCAAAATTTGCTTTGTTATGCCAGAAACCAAAATCTCAGATCCTGAAACCATGGAACTGGAAGACCGACTTACGAATCTGCGGTTCCAAGCCGGGCAGGCTCTACCGGACGACGCTCTAATACGGAACTGGGAAATCGCGGAGAAGGCAAAACTGCAAGCAGAATTACAGGCGTGTCGGGACGATCCAAATTTTATCGCCATGGCAGAGGACGACTCGGCGGAAGAACCCGGCAGTGCCTTTGTGTGAAGGGCGAGGAGGCCTTTTATTTTCGTGGATGCAAGCTACCTGCTCGTCGGGTGCAGCGTGCTCTCGTGCAGCTAGTCGCGGCGGTGGTGATGCATGGGGTCGGTTACGCGACCGGCATCTTTTCGTTTTGATAGAGGACAGTGGAGGCGAAAGGGGGCGGTCATGGTCCCAGCATTTAGGGAATTTGGTAGCGAAAACATGAACATTGATTTGAAAGATTTACTATTTGTTTCGAAGAACGAGAACCACAACCACCGCAGGAAAGATGAAAATTCCCATTCCAAATCCGAAAATCGCCGAGCTTCTGCTGCAAGGAAAACTTTTCACACGAGCAACGTGCTTCATCTTCCCAACAATGATTGAATCGCTGCACATGATTTTTCCAAACGCGCATCAGTGTTCGCGGCGTCACGACTGCTCAGGTTCTGTTGCGTTTCGTCTTCTGCGTGCTTCGTAAGTGGTTCTTGTTGGTGGTTTGCTCAAAAAAGATCCGTAGTGTACTTTGCCTAAGAACGATTGTTCCAAGATAGAACAATAGATCAATCACAATCAATACCCTTGAGAGAACACAAGAGAGGGGCAACAAGAACTGACTTTTGGAGCGGTACATCCAGCAGTTCTGACCGAGAGGACAACAGTAGGGTAGATTCTCGAGCCTTCTACAACTTCTTCAAAGATTCAGTACTCATCCAGCGTGGAACCCATGGCCGCCACCGTCGGCACACTCGGCAGTGACGTGGTCGGCGTCATCTCGCCCGGGACCGAGGTGCAGATCGAGGGGTTGCAAAACGCGGCGCACTTGAACTATCAAATGCAAAAATGTCTGGGTCTGGAAACTTGTGATGCCGCATGGCAACTCAAGAGAACGCCAGAAATGACGGCTTAGCATGACAGGTTTTTGATTCGCTAGGTGTTGCCTATTCTGCATGAGAAACTGGGTTTTTGCCTCCCACAAAAGCGGCGCTTTTGGGTACCTTGCATGACAGTCATGCTAGCAGAGCATGACTTTCCAGACCCAGATATATTTGCAATGCATATGAGCGGGTTGAAGGCGATTGTGGTGGAATACGACCAGGACAATAACCGGTACAAAGTCCTATGAACTGCAAAAGTATCGTACTCGTATAAATGCATTACAAATTTTCTCAGCATGGGAAATCAAATTTGTCATGCTGATTTACCTTAAGAAAAATATTTGTAATGCAAGACTTGCAGTTATACGAGTGCGATACTTTTGCACAGGATAAGTCCACGTCGAGGACGATTCGAACATTGCTCTGCGCGCGCAGAACTTCCGAATCCTGTCCGTTGCCGCGGCCCCGGACGTGGTCATTGGCCAAGCGAGTTCTCCGAACCCAGGAGTGCGGCTGAGTCAGCAATCTGGGAGTCCTGCGAATGCGTCATCGTTGTCGATCAATGTGCCGCCGCCCACAACGGTAAACCAGCAGTCGACGGTGACCTCCATCTTGTCCCGGCGGGACAGCTATCAACTGCAAACATGTCTGGGTCTGGAAGATCGCCACGCTTGTCATGCATATTCGGCATGACCAAGGATGTCTGTAATGCATGCCCTAGCTGCATCAGAAATTTTTACAGGGCTTCCTAATGCCTATTCCGCGTGACAAATGCCATCCCCGCGTAGCACAAACTGGACTCCTCTTGCTGGTCATGCGATGCAAATGTTTTTAGAATCCAAAGCTAGCATCACAAGTCCGAACTTTCCAGACCCAGGCATATTTGTAATGCATAACAGCGAGGACGCGCTGTTTCACAAGCTTGGCTGGACCGATTACGTGTTGTGTGGCGAGTTTCCTTTGTTCACGAAGTCGCTGGTGATTGGGGGGCTGTGGATGTTTTTGGTAACCATGCTTCTCATCTACGCGCCGCGGTAGAGCCAGAGAAGAACAGGAGGTTGTTGTTGAGACGGTGGCGCCTCGTCGTGTAGGTACATTTCACATACAAGACTCCTCGCACCCTGCAGTGAACGAAGAGTCCATCCAAGTCGCGATGAGCAGCTCCGATGCCGCGAGGTCATAGCAGAAGATTTATCGTTGCCTTAGATGGTTGTGAGTGAGCAAGATGAAGTCGAGTTTGTCTTTCGGTGCCGAGGCCGCGCGTGGCTCCCTCTTGCTGCTCGCGCGTTTTGATCGGCTATCGTGCAAGTGTCTGCGAAACTCTTGACAATCCCTAGAAGATCTTCCCGATACTACATTCATAAGTCAAAGATCCGATTGGAACTAAATGCAGATCCAGACAAAGCAGTTTCATAGGATAATTTGAGATCATGATCAGAAGCACAGATGAAAGGCGGATCCGTTAATGTTAAGGGTACAAGATCACGGCAGAAGCAGATCCACAAAGTTTGTTCAGAACGAATCCACCAAGGTGTGCTCCTCAAATCAAAGAGAAATCGTGGAGATTGTCATTGTCTTGCCATCAAATGATCAATTCTTCCATCTCTTGTTCAGGTGTACGAAGCTAGACTTTGCCGCAGGTAAAGATAAAACGTATGGTCGTGTGTAGGTCCTCTGGCGCGTGAAGTCAGATTGGTCTCTCGTTCTAGTGAGCGGTTTCTTTCACGTGAAAAGAAAACAGAATGGTCGTCGTGCCGCGGTTCGACCCAGCGGCGCTTGGCAAGAAGAAGCGAAAGCGGGATGAAAATAAACTTGACGTTGACAGCGCTGCAGCAGAACAGTTCGTGGCTGCTGCTGCTGTTCCAATAAAAGAACCTGCTATCGGAGCGGATAATCCGGAACCCGGTTTCGAGAAGAAGAAAAAAAAGAAGAAGCGAAAAACTGAAGTAGAAGAATCTACTGTCCTCGGAGTTGTGGATCATGCTGTCGAAGCACCATCACTGGAAAAAGCCGAAGCAGGTACAACACGACCGGGAAATAAAGCGACAGTAGACGATAAAATAAATTCTGCGAGTACAATAGAACCAGGCTTCGCGAAGGAGAAGAAAAAAATTTCCGCATCAGCTAGTAAAACTTCAGCTGGACCTGCAGTATCCCCCAGAAAAAGACCGACAGGTCATATTTGTAATGCAAAAATAAATAGACAAAAAAATATGTATTGCGTGCCCTAAACAGGATGTTATGGCCTCGCCCATGACAGATTTTCCTGTGTATTTATTTTTGCATTACAAATATGACCTGTCGGTCTTTTTCTGTGGGATATGCAGGCCCAAGTGAACAAGATGTCAAGCCGAAGTTGAACCGGTGGAAAGTGAACCCCAAATTCGCGTTCTCCTACCGCAAGAACGAATCTACTGCGGCGTTGCCAGCGACAGTAGAAGAAGAAAAAAGGAAAAATAATGCTGAGGCTCATGGAACAAAAGATGCCGTCTCAACAGCAGCAGCAGCAGCAGCAGCAGAGGAGGATGATTCTAATGCGGCCGCCAAGGACGAAGCGGAAGCAGACGCAGACGCAGATGCGCCCGCACCTGGAGTTGAAGATGATGAAAATATTTTCGAGGAAGTAGAGCAACAACCTGCATTCGTTCCCGATGTGAACGACTGGCTGGCCTCGTTGGGCGCCGCAGCAAAGCAACCTGGAACTCTAGCGGCAGGAAAAACTACCTTTGATGCTGCTTCATCATCCACTGACGGAACCAAGCACACCTCTGCCGACGGTTCGACGAGAGCGACAAAACGAGAACTCACCCCCGAGGAAAGAGAGCTCCTGCTCAAGCCCTGGCTCAGCTGGCCGAAAGTGCAAGATGTCGACAAGCCTTTCAAAAAGCCAATATTGCCTTTCTGCCGAACCGAATCGAGCAAGGAAATGTGGGACCGATGGCGGCTTTTGCAACCGGCGAGGGAGAAGGATATAAAAGAAAAATGGAAGCAGACAAAGCGGCTCCACGCAAAAATGATGGAAAACAGATGCGTGGAGCGCGGGATGTACAAAAGATCATGATTTCATAGACGGACGACAGTAAATCAACGAAAGTATATTCATCGACCACACCATATGAAGCGAAAATGAAAAAGTACACATCATGTCGTAGTGCGTGGACGGCGCAAGCCTGTCGCTGCTGCCAAGTTTTATTTGTGAAGATCTCCTGTTCTTCATCCGTGGTCTCGTGAATGTAACTGGGGGAAGATTCTGTTGGAAGAACGTGCGCGTCGGGCTATTAGTAAAAGGGTCAAAAATAAGTAGAGCGGTTCGAAAAAAAGTTGAAATTCATAGTATTGCCTGCTTCATCCGTCGAATGCAGAAGTACTTATTCACGTAGGTGCCAAGAACAAGTCATTTTTCGTTCCAAAAGTCGTAAAGCGTCGTCAGCAGCTGTGAGTTTCACTTTCTGATCTCGTTTTGGGAAGTAAAAGGCGTCCGTTTATTAGTTGTGTCTTCTTTGACTCTTGGAAGACAAAAGGAATTTTTGCGCGCATAGATGAAGCTTATAGTAAGTTGTAGATTTTTCGTAGCTGCAAGTTCCTCTATAGCGGAAAGCAGATTTTTTTCTGGAAGAAAACAAGCAAAAAGGCAAGGTCAGCACTTGGATCCTACCATCGATAGAAATTGCAGGAACCGTTGATCGTAGAGATTTTTTCAACGAGAAGATATAACTACAACAAGCTCAATAAAAATGGCCACCATGACTAGTCAGCACCAGACCTCAATCCGCGAACGCGAACATTTTGAGACGGAGAAGCAGACGGAAATCCAGTTTCGCCGAGCGCCCCGGGATGTCGAAATATCGTCCTCCGCGGTCGAGGCAAAGCGCGCCGCACCGAGCAGAAAAGCGCCCACGCCGGTGCTCTCTTCCACGAGTAAGGCGCGGGCGAGCAGCGGAAGGTCGGGGGTACCCGGAGGACCGCCTAGTGCGGAACTACAAACAGCAGGGGGACATCAACTGCCAGTAGGCGTACGAGACTCCTCATCCAGGGAGCGACCGAGCATCACCCCCTCAAAAGTGGAAGCCAAGCCCGCAAATCCAACGCCAACGCGGGGGCGGAGTTCCGGAACTTCGGCGAAGGCAGGCTCGTCGGTTAGCAGCAAGCAGAAATCCAGTGCAGCCAGCAGCGTGGAGCGCGAGCAGCGGCCCACGAACAGGACCTCGTCGGCTTCGAAAACGAAGGAAAAAGACCGGGATTCGCTCGCGGGAAGCGCCGGCAGCGCGGGGCAGGAGATCCTGTCGACGTTCGCGAAAAATGTGGACGCGAAACTTTCGGAGGTACTTATGGATGATTTTCGATCGTTCGTGAGTTTTCTGATGCGGAAAGGAAATTGGAATTCTGATTTGTGATCTTGCAATTTGGTGGTCATGTTGTAATCCCACGTTGTCACGTTAGAAACCAAACCTCGATATCAATTGTCCAGGGACCAAAGAAGATTTCGAGCGGAAGGCGTCCCCCAGGGACGAAAGAAGAGGATGCCGTCCAGTACGTCCAGAGCTTGGAAGCTCGGGAGTTTTCGAAGGTATGAATTTTTGTGATGTTGCTGCTCCGGATTAAGCAGCATGCCACCACAGTGCAGACGCTTAGATCGTACAAGTTGAGGAAGCATACACAACATCGAACATCAGTGGAAAATTTGCTTTTTCCGTCTATCAGGAATACAACACCGACGACATGAGCGAGCGGGTGGCAGGGATTCCCTCCCAATCCACGGCGATTTCCAACCGGACCGCTGCGCTCGCCATGCACGGCGCACCGATGCCCGCTGCAGCCCAGCAATTACCACCGACGAATTTTTCCCTCCGGTCCAACGCCGCCAACGGCTCGGCAAGTCTGCGACCGAGGATGGATCAGGTGCAGCAACAGCAATCCGTTGCTGCTGTCACGCCACAAGTCGTGGTGGCCAACAACAATCAAACCGCAACTGGTGTGACCCCAGCACCGAAGAAATCTTTCACTCCCGACCCCGTGCCCGCGACAGCGGCCGATCCCGCTCTCCGCCCGCCGCTCGGGTCCGATGACGACAGTTGCCAGAGTGTACCGACAGAAATTGTGGAGCGCGGGAGACTCCAGCGGCCGCAGCTGAATATGCCGATGCTGAACCGCGCACCGAAGATCGGGGGAGGTAGTTCCTCGGGAACGGTGAGAAGTAGGTCGCAGCAGCTGAACGCGCGGAGAATACCCGGGCTGGTTCCAGAGCAAACAAGGCAGTACGCCGCAACCCCCACGATGGAAACGAGCAACGGCGGGCTGGTGCGGCCGCAGGGGAGTAGTAGCAGTTCCGGTTCAACAGCAGGTTCTACGCAGCAACCGCAGGCAGTCGGGGATGTTCAACCATTAGGAAGTGCTGCTTCGAGGATGGCAGCATCTAGAGGCACTACCGGCGAGCAACAGAACGTGGATCTCTCGGTGGCGCAGCAGCAGCAGCAGGTTCTAGCGCAGCAGCAGCAGACGCAGCAACTTCCGCATCAGCTCCAGATGAACAGACCACCAACGGGACTAGCGCCAGCGTCGAGCTCGACATTCCAAGCGAACATACCGATGCCGCAGAATCCTTCCGCTACCTCATCATTCATCGCGAAGTCACCGATGTATTCGAATCAGCCGCAGTTTGCCGCCGCGTCTCCGTCATTCCTGCAGCCACCGGGTGGGCAAGGATTCGTTCTGCAAAGATCAAACTTCCAGCCCCCAGCACGGACGCCGCTCATACAGCCGACCGCGAGCGCTGTGCCACCACCGAAAGCAGCTGGTGCGCCGGCTGCTGCAAATGGGGGTGCAGCAGGGGCGGAAATCGACGAGAGCCCGATACCGGATCTCTTATGCATAGACTTCGACGACTGCCTCGCTATGGGCCACCTGTACCGCGAGGAGCCAGATCCCGCGGAGTGGGCGAAAAACAATTTTGGGGATGAAACCCGGGTGGATTATTTGAAGTTCCACCTCAGAAGGATACGTCTGACGAAACCGAGTATAAATTTGTGTTGCTTAGTGATTCATTTCGACGTGAAGCATAATTGGGATACAACTAGACTATGACTTCATCAACTAAAATTTGAAAATCCGATATCACTCCTGAAAACAACAAGAACTCATCCCAGGTATCAAGATCTGCGTGATGACTTTGAACCAGACGGAGCGAGTCGTGGCCGCGCTGAAGCAGTGGGAGATGGACTCTCTGTTCGACAAAGTGTTCGGCTCGGACGTGCCGCCCTTCAACAGTAGCAAGGCCGCTCGGATGGGCACGCTGATGAGTAACATTCCCGGGGCCCGGACGGGGTTGCTCATCGACGACAGCGCCAGCAACATTGCGCAGGCTGCGGAGTACGGGTTCGCGACCATCCATGCCAAGCACATCACCGCGGAAGTGCTTGTCCGGGTGCAGACGGGGCAATACACGAAACCGGTGGTGCCGAGGGCGTGACGTGGCTGGGGTTTTGCTGGTCCTCGAGGACCAGCCTCGAGCTGTCATCTCAACCTACTGCTGAGCTTCCCCGAGCTACTCGATCCTCGTCGCGGCCCTCCAGGATAGGGACGACCACCTGGAGCAGCAGCTTTATCGAATGTACAACTCTACTTCCAATAAAAGCCTTTTTGTAGTTCCATCAACAATGAACTTCGAAATATTAAAACCTTCAATACATTCCAAAGAAATCGTCAAAAGTTTTTCCAAATACGCCATTGCTTTTTGAAAATTTGATCACATGAAAATAAACCACAATACATAAAAAGAGACTTGTATGTTGTTGCTTTTTTCGATTCAACACCCTGTATAGCTACCTTTGTTGTGACTACGGGCTCCTGTCGCTTGCAGTTGTATCGGGAACGGGGACAGTTTTTGAGCAGAAGCTGGAAGTAGTTTTTTGCACACTCCCTCTTCTCTGTTCGACCACAAGATAAACTCGACCTTTGTACGAACTGTAAAAACGACGTCGAACAACTTTTTTGCAACTTATGGTTTGCACCACTCATTTGGAAAAGCGAGCTGCTCGCTGTCATAAGAAAACACGTAAAAGAACTTGTACTCATTTTTAATGCGGGTTGTACAATACAACCGGCACGCTGTTGTTTGTTTGTGCTGTGGCGACCAGTAAACGCACCTTGCTCGAATAGTGGAAGATCTACATGTTGTGTGTGAAGAGCAGGGACGACGCCAGTGGAGTTGCAGAGAGATCATTTTAGGGGCAAACTTGCGGGCGGGGAGAGGAGGCGGAGTTTTCCTCGGAGCGGAAAAAAAGTTTTTTCGTCTTTATGGCACAGGCGTTCGCGAGAACCTGACTTGAATTCCATACGCTCTTCTATTTTCTTATTAGCCGCTCCGGAAGTTTGATGCACTGTTTGCCTGTAAAAATCCCTTCGTTTTCTTTTCCGTGACACGACGACCGATTTGGTTTTTCGGCCGCCATCATGCACGACTGCGAACACGGAGGTGAAATGACAGCACGAGAGTTCTTGGTTCTTGTCACTGGTTTCTCTGTGCTGGCGCTCTGTGCGTTTCCGTCTCCGACAGGTCTTGCACGGAAATAAAGGTGACGACGATGCTGTGAAGAGAGAAGCAAGTTCTGCATTCGGCCCGGTAGAACCAAGTGCTCGGCACCTTTGGTAGAAGTAAGTTGCGTTCTTCACAAGAAGTACAAACATCGCGCCGTCAAGAACATGGCGGACGAATACGACCGGCATACCGTCCAGGAGGATCCTGGAGGACAGCAGGAGCAGGATGTCGAACAACGGATATCCCAACCCGAGGAGTCGCCTGTCAGAAAATCGCTGGAAGCGAAGATGCAGGACGAGAAGCGGAACCTCGTGAACCGGCTGAAATCCCTCCACCATCGGTTCGTTTTTTGGTTTTGCGCCACCTTCGCGGTAAACCTTTCCGTTGCGATTTTCACGCTTTTAATCTGGTCCCACATCGGCTACGGTGCCAGCAGCTACCGGTGGGCGATGAAGCAAACGACGGTTGGGTTTTTCTTGTGGTACGGCGGGTTTTTCGTGTTATTTCTACTCTACCTGTTGGACTTCTTCACAGCGCCTTACGTGACGAAACCCAGCCGGTCCGAGGTGCAAGCTCTCATCGCGGAGGAGCGAGCAACCGGGACGAGCAGCATACTGGATGAAGAGGCACTGAAACAAGCGGCGGAGCTAGCGGAAAAGAACAAACAAGAAGCTCCTGCTGCTTCACCGCAAATATTACCCAGCGCGGCGCCACCAATTCCAGAAGTGGTGGTCGAGGGCGAGCACAAGTCGGAGGCACCACCCGACAGCTCCGTTCCGGCGGTTCCCGCTGCAGCGCCCGCAACTAGTCCCCTGCCGTCTATCGCAACGCCGAAGATGGTCACGCTCGCCCCCCGGGAGGAGCCCCCCGCCCTTCCGAATTCCGAGTCCACTTCGACCGTCCGGCATCTGGTCTGGGGGAACAGACCCGGCGAGGTGAACGAGTACGGGACGTTTTTCCTGCGGTTTGTGTTCATCATAACCGGCTGCATGGCGTTGTGTTGGGGCGTCACGGCAACAGCCAGGTATCCGCACTACCCGGTCATGATCATGCTCATCATGCTCGCGTTGCTGCAGGTCATGGCCAGGTACAAGTTCCGACCGAAGCAGACCAAGCAGCACGACTTTGCGAAACGGCACAAGGGGCAGTCGGTGATCCGCGTCATTGCCTCGTCCATCCACGACCCGCACCGAAGGTACGAGGCGGTGATGGAGGTGTTAACCAGGCATTTGCTCGTGGCGCACGACAAACTTTTGTACTACAAGGCTTTCGCGATCTCCACGCTTCTCACCGCCATGCTGGTTTTTAACATTTGGCTCCATTGGGCGTTTATCGGCGAGAAGAAGTACTGGGGCGCGGAGGTGCGGGAGGAAATGGTCGCAGACGGCGTGCAGCCGGAGGAAGAGTACGATGTGACGGAGAATCAGGCGTTTAACATGCAGTTCAACATCTGGGCGGCGCCGGTCCTGTTCTGCGTCGGCCTGGCGCTGCTGTTCGGGTTGCTGTCCCTGCGGGCGTATCTGCACATCCGGTACACGAAGACAGACGACCTGCTCACGGAGATTTCCCGGTCGGTCGCCTCCGTGGACCACGAGCTCGGGGACAGCATTCTGGGCGTCGGAAACATGGACGCGTTGGTGGAGACGGTGAAAATTTGCGTCTGCGGGTTGTTCGCCACCGCGTTGACGTTTTGGGTGGCGGCGGAGGTGGGGGTCGGGGCGAGCAGCTCGGCCTTGGACATTTCCACCACGGTCCGGACGTTCATCGCCGCGTTGCTCTTCGCTTTCGTGGTCATCATCGCCGCGACCATGCGAAGATTGTACGCCCAGATGCTGGAGCACATGTGGAAGAACCCCTTTCTGAAGATCACGATCTCCGCGCTGCAGTCCGACTGGCTGAAAGCGTTGTTCTTGCTTTTGTTCTGTATCAAATGCAAAAATGTCTGGGTCTGGAAGAATGTATGTTTGTCATGCTTGTCTGGCATGACTCTTAAATCTGTCATGCATGTTACCCAAGAGCCCCACTTTTCTGTCATGCAGAAACGCAGTTTGTCATGCAGAAACAGGCAACACCAAGAAGCTCAAAAACTTGTCATGCTGGGCCAGCTCTTGTGGCCTCCTCATGATACGCCACCCAGCATCACAAATTTCCAGGCCCAGACATCTTTGCATTTGATATTCTGGTGGATGCTGCCATTTTACTACTTAATCAGCGCGCTGAACAAGCTGGTGCGGGTATCCTATTTGAAAACGTCCCCACCCCATAGTTGTAATGCAAATCTGCATGCTGAAAATGTTTCTTATGCGGAGCCCCATGAGAAGCATTTTCTAATCGTGTTTTGCAATTTGTCATGCTCCAACCAGCATGGTATGTTAGATCTGTGATGCTGCTTAGATAGCTCAAACAGCACTACACTACGAGTCCAAATTTGTCATGCAAAACAGCCAAAGCTTGTGGATTTGTGTAGCCGATTCCCCATCTTGACTATGCTGTGGGGATGTTTTTACTCAGGATAGCGGGATTGCCGAGGGGTGTCGGATCAACAGTACTACGACCCTGAGAAGACGTTTTTCCTCCCGGACCCGTGGCACAGCAGGTGCACGAAAGCCTGCAGCGCGCAGCTCGGGCATGTCGCGCAGTGGAACAAAACGAGCGTGATATCGAAGTATTTAACAAATGGAAATAATGTTTTTCATGCTAGTTTTCTTTTCGTGTGGTTCTATTTTGCCTTGCACCT
The DNA here is from genome assembly GCA_905178155.1 of Amoebophrya sp. A120. Classification (NCBI taxonomy): domain Eukaryota; class Dinophyceae; order Syndiniales; family Amoebophryaceae; genus Amoebophrya; species Amoebophrya sp. A120. Next base: position 1,022,547 of record CAJINV010000005.1, read on the forward strand.
GCTGCCTCTCGTGATAGTTTGGCATGAGCCTGACCCTTTCACGACGGTACATTGATAAAAATCAAAACAGTGGACAAAAATAACGCCTGTACTACTTCGATCAGGGCCTACGTCTGGGCGCTCGCCGTGTTCACCCTCAACGTCGGCTGTACCAAGGGACTGAACCTCGGTCTGATCGGTCTGGGCGAGGTTCTCAGCGGGAAGCCGGCGTACCAGATCCTGATTGTGTGGTACATCGCCGGGTTGGTCGGGTTCTTGCTCCCCCCAGTCCCCGGCCCACCGGTTTATCTCTTCGGCGGCTTGGTCGTCGTTGGCGCGTTTGAGAAGGAATTTGAGGACCCGGATACGGGGTTTTGGCTCGGGTTGGCAATCACCTCCGTCGTCGCGTTGATTCTAAAATTGAACGCCTGCGCGATGCAGCAGAAGTGTATCGGGCAGCCCCTCGGGTCCTACAAGTTCATCCGGGCCTTGGTCGGGGTGCACACACCGACCATTCGGGCGATAGAAGTGGTCTTGCGGCAGCCGGGGCTCACGTTCGGGAAGTGCGCGATCCTTTGTGGAGGCCCGGACTGGCCGGTTAGTGTGCTGACAGGTACTTACTACTTATGGGAGTTCTAGTACTCCGGCCAAACAAACTGCTTGTTCTCTGATGCATTGTACTTAGTTGAAGCCTGTATCTGTAACTATGATACATCTTTTTGCCCTCCTGTGACTGCGTGGGCGCGCAGGAGCATGAGGAGATTGAAGATTTTCGCTGCAGCAGCCTCATCACCAGACCAAAATAACTATCAAGGCATCCTTCGGTGCCGGCTCAGCCAGATGTTGCTGGGCACGTGTCCGATCTTCATCTTCGTCACCCCCACTGTGATGACGGGCGCGTTTAAGAGAAAAACGGACAAAATCTTCGTCACGCTCACGGCGTTGTTGCTCTTTTTCAGTGTCCTCCTCGCATGCGCCATGGGTGTCGCCGCGTGCTACGCAATACAGGAAGTGCTGGACTCGCACGGTCCGCTCATGACTGTTCCCTTAGAGGTGAACAAGGAGCTGCACTGGCTCGACTACAAGGCTGAGCAAAGGAACAAGTTCTACACCCAAGCGACCCAGTGGAGCAAGCTCGGACTGCCGACGAAATTTGCGATGCTCTTCGGCTTCCTTCTCATGTCCGCGCAGGCGTACGTCTTCTTCTGGATGGACGCCGACTGCTTCGGAAACTTGGATGCCGTTCTGACGCAGGACAAAGACGCGGTGAGGCCAGCTGGCGTACCTCTCTACACGCTGTGGTGGAAGCTCGACGCGCCGGAAGGGCTGCTGAGTGAGTACAAAATACAAGTGGTGAAGCGAGTCGGGCAGTACGCGCTACTCAGTCTATTCCTCGGAACTTTGATCTTCTGGGCCTACGGGAAAGTCCTGCAGCACTTGGCGGCGCCGGTACTATTTTGGTGGTTGAGACTTGTGTCAGCTCTTGGTGGGTTTTACACGACATTGAACGAGAGAATTCTTTTGTTTTGCAACGCAATTAAAAGTTGACGTTCGGGGGATAATGTTCGTCTTTCGCGATGATTGATTCAAATAAAAAACTTTTACAGCTGGTGGAAGCCTTCGAGAAGGACGTGGACAACCAGCGCGCGAAGTGGGAGAAGGAGCAGGAGATGGTGCGCGACGAAATCGAACGGGAAATGGTCGAACTCTACCCCGATGACTACGAACTCTACTTGGAGCACACCGGCAGGCCACGGTTGGAGCCGCAGCACCACGAGCAATCCGACCAGGAGTGGGAGACAAAGAAAAAATTGCAATCCGACCAGGTCGTGGAGAGCGAAGGGCTGAGAAAAAGGGAGATAGCGAACAACGCCGACAATGTCAGAATATCCGACGGCAGCTGAGACGAGTATGGTTACTGTGCTTCTACTTCCTAGACCTAGTGAAGCTGGCAGAGTCGGGCAGCTGTCGGGGGGTAGAAATGCAGCTTTGCGAAAATGCATACTTACGACTGGTTCTTCCCACAAGGCATAAGACGCGTTGATGCAAACCTTGGAATGGTGCGCAATTGATATACATGCCAGTGCAAAGCTGATGTATCTCTATCAAAGACACGTAGTACACTAGCATACTGAATTTTTTAGCAAGCGAAATTTTGCAGGTAATTTTGTTTTTGAATATACTGCGGCGTTCTTGAGGTAGACGTAGAGATGTAGGACGAAAGGGTCCTCCTGGTGCATCTACAGCTTCCCGCCCTCGGACGTAAGCAAGCATCCACGCTCGAAAGATCGCTGAGTAGATGACAGATGGGAAGAACGATAGTAGAAAAGATCGCCCTAACTCTGATCTACGTTGCTGAGCAGGATGTTGGGATCAATAACGAACAAAGAAAAATGCACGAAGATCCACAGCTAAAAAGCGACGACGGATAAATTCGATCTCAAAGCTTTTTGCCCGTTTGGGTACTTCACTCAATCTTTATCGCTTAACACAAAAGTTCTGTAAAGCGACGATCCTTGGCCGCACAGTACCGCAAGAAACCCTGCATTGCAAAAATTTCTTATCAGGGGTGCTAGATGAGTACTTTTCATACGCAAAAAGTTTTCTGGCTTTCAGTTCGACAACTGCACTTTCTTTTTGCTAAGTAGATACTTGTATTAGTATACGGCCCTTAGTAGCTGCAGGTGTTTTATTATTAGCTTCGAATAAGCGCCACGGAAACCCCCCTGCCGAAAATGTCGCGATTTGCCTTCCTTCAATCCGATGACTCGTCCGATAGCGAGACGGAGCAAGCCCCGAAGATTGTGGAAAAGCCAATGCCACAGGTATAATTGTACGGATTGAATACGCATGAGACAACGTTTCCTCATTTTGCGCTTCTTGCATGCGAAACTTTTTCAGTGCGCAAAGAAAGGTATGTTCTTTGTGATGCAGATAAGTAGATTTTTGCCTACGGGAAACAAATGAAGTTACTCGATCAGGCCGGTGGTATGGCAGCTCCGGTTACTTCCTTCGCGGAAGATGCGGGCGATTTCCGAGCGGTACCGAAAAAGAAGGCTCACCACATGAAGGCAGATGCAAAAATGGTACAGGAACACATCCAGCAGCTGGACAACAGCACGACCACACCAGGTATGTATAATGTGGGACGACTTTCATTTTGTTTTGCTGCCACGATGAAAATTTCTGATGCTGTTTTATTCACGATTGGTTGGTGGCTCGATTTGTGGTGTGAAATTTGCAATGCAAAAATACCATTGCAGTTTACGCGAACGGTGGTCATGCTGCGGGTCAGGGGATCTCTCCAGCGCACCTCGTTATCTCCCCGGTGCAGAAGTCCACACCAAAAAACGCCGCTGCGGTCGCAATGGATCCGTCGGCGCTGCAAACGCAGTCACCACTGGACAAGAAGGTACTACTCATAGTGAAAGCTATTTTATTTTTGTCATGCACATCATCAACCAGTAAGTCTTTATCGTGCGTTTTTTCTATGAGATGCATTGTCAATAATTTCGAAAAATCAACTCACCACAGGCTATGAAGAAGGCCAAAAAGAAGGCTGCCAACAACCGATTTGCATGCTTCGTGGACAGCGATGAAGAGAAGGGAGAAGATTCCTCCGAGGAAGAGGAGGCAGATGACGTCACACCAATAGCCAGCCACATCGCACGTACTGAACTTGGTGTCATTTGCTTTGTCATGCGTAGTACTCATACTCCTGTGAATAAGAATAACATCGCTTTTTCTTTTTCTCTATTACTGGTGCTCTCGACGAACACCTCTTTTGACTGTGACCACTTCCTGCAAAAATACAAATTATCCAAAACAGCGGTCCTCCCAAAGCACATTGGATTGCTGAACCAGAGCGCACAACCGGATTATTTCGCTATCGTCCACATGGAATCCACGGTCAAGCCCGAGGTATTATTGCTTTGTTGATTCGCAGTTGTGCATGACGCATTTTTATTGCCATGCCTGACCCTGACGTCGAAAATAAAGTTTTGCATAAATAATTTGCACACACACACACACACACACACACACACACACAAGGCAACATTTCTGTATGACATTCCAACAACAGCGCGACCCGGTGGAGGAACTGAAGAAGCCCTTCGTGTCTGAAGTCGTGTCCGTCAACATTTCCTTTTTCAATAGCAAAACAAAGAAGACCGACTTTTCGTTCAAAAAACTCGTGCGACCGACCGTGTTCCCGGTGCTGAGCCCGCAGACGACAGAACAAACGAGCATTTCCAATGAAGATCTGGACAAGAGCCACGCGCAGCCACTGGATGAAGTTTTGCGGGAACTGGAACGCTTTTTCAAGGAGAACAACCTGGTATAATGATTGATACGCTTCAATTTCATCACAAATTTTTGCTCCATTTTTGCATGTTTTGCACGAAACAGCCTAGTAAGTTATTTTCCTCACTAAAGTGAGTAAATTCACAACTACGATTTCTATCACTATGACATTCTCAGGTCTCCGCGCTGCGTAACAAGAAGAAGCCGCTTTCCCAGATCCAGTCGAATCTGTGCGAGTTCGTTTTTGTCACCTACGGTGCGGAACCGCTGCAATCCTCCTTCACCAAAGAGTGCAAGAGAAAACAGATCCCGCACGCCAACGTGTGGAAAAAGTGGTGCGATTTGCGGAAGGTCTACGAGGAAAACTACAAAAAGTCCGCGCCGACGTTGGAGGATATGCTGCGTCAGATCTGCATGGAATTCGAGGGCGTGCCGCGGGTGGACGACGGGCAGAACGTGGCGAAGGCGCTCGCGGCTATGCTCACCGACATCCCGGACAAGATCACGGTCAACAGCAGCCTGCAGGCGTGAGTTTCTGTTTCTTGCGACAGATTTTCTTGAAAAATCGGCACTAGTGCACGACTTCTGGGAAATAAAGAACGGGTCGTGTGCTGGAGTGCTGCTGAAAATCGCGGGAGCGGACCATAATATCACGTATTAACCAGCACAGAACTACTAACAACTTTCCAAATACAATCAAGCAGCTAGTGCAGTTCATTTCACACTAGTCGTGAATATCGATCTGACGCAGCATCGAACACAGACAAGTTCAGACAAACTCAATCTAGACGCGACAATCCATCAGACAGTTTTAATTTGAAATTTAGACACAAAAGAGCGACTACACCGGCGATCTGAGCGAGCAGGTGTGTACTATTTAGGAACTAAAAGCTGCACAACTCTCGCCCAGAGCTTTTGCAGAGCTCGAGGAACACTCGTTTTTTTGTACATCAGAATTGCAAGAAGAAACATGAAGCGCCGGAGCAGGTGGCTTTGGCTAGAGGGATTCCTGCAAGCCAGAAAACTGCCTTTCATTTTCAGCAAGCTTCATTATCCCTCAGGATCGTGGGGAAGATGAAAGTAAGTAGACACGGAAGAACAAATGTAACGCGATTCACTAGAACTACCTCCACCGCGTCCCCACGAAAAATAAAGGGATTGCTTCGGACGAAAGAATGCAGTCTTTCTTACTTGCAACTGTTTCACACGACTAGCTTTTAACGAGCAATGCACGTAGGAGGAATATTAAAAATCTTCTGAACCTGCTTAGTGAACTGGTATTTTGACGAAAAAACTTAACGACTACAACATCTGTAGTAGCGCAATTGTGACTGATTTTAGGGAATATTCTATCAAAGAGTCTGCTTATCTGCTTTTGCTTTCACCACGACAAGAGACGGAGAATGATCTTTTTTCTCTGCATCTCAAAATGACTTCTTGGAGTTTACGAAAACATTTTTTCACAGAATGTCCTAAGCGAGTCAGTACCAAAAAAATCTTTTATGAGAAAGCAGACGCTTGTTGCAGCGCGCTGGCTTGTCTGTTTTTTCTACTGGAAAGAGCTTCGTTTTGCTTTTGTCTGCGTGCGTGCGACCACAGGTGTTGCCGGTAAGGAGCGATAGTTTTTCGTGATGAGACCTTTAACTCGTGGGAGCCGAGCGGTGTGCGATGACAATGAATCGAGGGACAGAGAGGTGAAGTTGACAAGAAGCAAACTGGCGTTGGTTTCTTCTCTTGCATCCTCATTTACTTTTGGTTCGTTCCATGCGAATTTTAACCCTACTTCTTATCGGTAGAAGTCAAGAACGTATTGGTATCCACCATAATATTTTTTGGTTTTGTTGGCACTCAAGATTTTTTCTGCGGGATTAAGTACTCTTTCTACACGTCTACGTTTTGGTTTTTGCCGACTGTCAAGATGCCGGATAAGAAGACCGATTTTGCCACCCGTTTTCAGGGTAAAATGGGAGCTTTTTCCGCCAATGGGAGGATCGAACTACAGGACAATTCCGTGAACTCGGACGCGTCGTCTGCCCCAGTGGTGCCGGAAAAGGTGCAGACAAACCGCGGGCTGTTGCAGAAGATGATGAAAGAGGCTGGGGTATTAAAAAGAGGAAACAACTTTTTAGAGTATATGATTTTGATGGCCTATTTTGCAGTAAAATTTTTGGCTTGTTCTTATGCCCGAAGTAGTCTCATCGTGTCAAATTGAATAATTTCAGATGTCCGCTTCTGGTGGCGGCGGCAGCGGTGCGGGGGCACCAGTCAGCCAAACTTCTGGAACAACGTCGATCGCAGCTACTACCAGAGCAAGAGTTCTCCAGAAGTCCGAAGCCAGAACGTCGCCGAAACAGCGGACACGAGCCGTTCATCAGGTGCAGCCTGGAGGCGGTGGTGCAACGGGAGGTTCCAGTTCCAGCTCTTCGAGCGTGCGGGGTACTACTTCTTCTACAGGGATTACGCACAACATGAATCCGAATGTGAATATGCAGTCGAAACAGGTCAATACTGTCCCGCAGATCCGCGCCGAGCACATGGACGAAATCTCCCGCATCGAAACCATGTCGTCCGTCATGCCGCCCCCCGATAACTGGGACGATTCTTTCGTGAACGAGGATGAGAACTTCTTGGAGAAGGACCCGACCCCCCGGCCCATCATGGTGCAATCGAAGATCCAGCCTGTCGCGGGGTTGAACCGCGGGACCGCCGTCGTTTCCGCCAACACCGCACCGCGGATCACCGCGAACCCGAACCTCGCCATGCAGCAGCAAGCAGGAGGAGACCCTGTGGTGGTGCAGGTTCTTGCAGGAGCTGCTGCGCGGAATGGTAGGTCTCTCTCCGACGCGAACGAATCTACGACATCCTCCACAGGGTCGGGGCTCCCGCGGGAACAGTACAACAATGCTGTAATGCAGCAGCAGCAGCAAGGCGTAAATCCAACAAGCGTGCAGAGCCGCATTCAAATCGCCGCCGCAAGCGCATCGACAAATGTGCGGAAGGTGTCCCCGCGGAAGCACTTGCAAGGCACCACATTGCAAAACCCCCAAACCACGACGTCCACGATACAGAATGCCTACGGAGTAGCGATCAACGCGATAGAGCAGCGTGGCGGAGCTAGTGCAGGAAGTGCAACACAGATTGCCAACGCGGCTACTGTTGTCCCGACCAAGCCGCCTGCGAAGGGCACGCTGCGTCGCGTGGTGGAACAGAACACATCGGCGAGCACGACGCCGCGGGGCTCGTACGCGGAGCAGTGGCAAAGACGGAAGGCGACGCCGCGGAGGGACCAGCAGGTGATCGGGCGACAAGACCAACATGTCCCGGCTCATATCATTCGACCGGGAGCTGCTGCCCCGCAAGCTGTTGTGCAGCCTCGTTCTACTGCGACGTCTGGTCCATCTTCGCAACCACCTGTGGTGAGGGAAGTAGTACAAAGCATCAATCCAGGCGACGGTCGTGGCGATGTGCAACAGTTCCCGGTTGTATCGCGAGTTGATATCGCAGGGACCACGACTAGCGTCTCGACGAAACCGCTTGGAGGCGGCCTGAGGAAAAACGACATCAACGCGGTGCTGGCACGAGTAGGGGGGAGTACGAGTACTGTGTGCGACGATTACGAAGCGCAGAATAATCAGTGGAACGAGGAGGAGCAGAAGCAGCTGGTTTCGGCTTTGGATTTCCAAGAGGAGGACGACAGCCAGTTTTTCCCGGCGACATCATCGACCGGAAATAGAAATCACCATCTGGTCCACGACCCTCTTTCGGAGTTCGGCGCAGGAGTCCCGGGTGGCGCCGGCGGGGGTTTGCTTGCGAATTTCCAGCAGGCCGCCATTGCGGCGGCAAGTGCGGGCGTGCCAGTGCAGGCTGCACGGAGTATGGTAAGTGGCGGCCCTGCGGCAGTTCCGTCCCACCCAGCAGTAGATCTCGCACCACTCACGACCAAACCAACCTGTATACTACCATGTACTTCAGCAAGCTCAGCACCTGGCGCCACGGATGCGCAGCGCTACGTGCAGGAACTGAAGCAGCGGTTGCGGAGGGAGCAGCAGGCGTCGTCTGTAGCTACTTCAGTGTTGAACATTTTTCAAGGTGGAGAGGTGGAAAATGTCGTTCCGCGTGTAGTTCCCGCGCCGGCAAAGGTTACGAGTAGTGCCAGCGTGGCTCCCCCGGTGGTGCCAAAACTAGAGCTGAGAACGCCAACCCCAGGTGGAAGTGGACCTGACGCAGAAGAGGCTAGACAAAGAGCTGCGAACACCAGCGACGCTACACAGTTGCATCCAGTGTCGTCGGGAGGTCCAAAGCTGCGTCCGGCTCCAACCATGAATATGAAACCGCAAATACCTACTCCAATGGGCCGTCCTCCCCGCCCGCCCGCGATGCAGATGCGGAAATCCGCGTCTCTTCCGGAAGGAAAACTGGTATTAGATGATTCCAGTTCGGACGGCGAGGAATCTATCCCCGACTACCGCGATGACACGCCAAACAGTCCGGGCATGATCCACGCGGAATACAGTAGCAACCACGGCGGGTCGAGTCGTGGGAGAGCGGGGATGAACAACCCGAGTTCAGTGCTGCCACTCGAGCAGCAAGGTGAGGCTCACCATGCCGCGAAGCCCGCCGCAGTGAGATCGAGCTCTGTCCACGCTGGCGGTGCTGCTACGATAGGAGTTTCTGCACCTGGAGGTGGAGAAGTAGGGTCCGTCGCAGGAGATCTTCCAGGACCAACAAACGCCACGACCATGTCCTCTGCGAGCCGCAGCACGGGTGGTGGTAAGGCTGTAACGCGAATAAGGGACGCCGGCGCGTGTCACAACAATCCTCCGGCGCAGCAGTCCAACCTATCGACCACCGGGACGTCCTCGAATTTCACGCCGACAGAAGTCACGTCAAGTCGCAGTACCAGAGGACCCATGGTCCGGACGCGGGCGCAGTCTACCGGAATGGCGCCGGTGATGGAAGAGATGGTTACAGTGCAGCAGACAAGCAAGTCCGCGAACACAACTACGACAACAGGAACCGCTTTTGGCGCCGGCACCGGGCCGCCCATATCGCAGTTGCGCGAGCCGGCGGCGGGGCGGAATCCGCCGAAGCCGCAGATACCCTACGTACCAAAGAGGAAAAAAGCAAAAATGCCGACCAAGGCGGAAGAGGTAAAGAAGTTGTGGGTTGCTTTTCATGTCAGGGTGCGTGAATCATATTCATAAATTTAGAAATTGCACAAATTGATGGGCTGAAAAGGTTGCCTCCGAAAACTGAAAGTTGTTCTTGTTGCAAAAAACCTCTCGATTCCAATCCTTCGCAGGCAGAAGCTGCAGAAAAGAAGAAAAAGGACAACGCGCGCATGGTGCGCAAAACGGAGGATTTACTTTTGTTCTCGAAAAAACCGCGACCCGTGAAGTACTCCCCGCGCACCGAGCCTTTGTCCGCGGTTCCGCAGCAATTAGGCAGTCTCGGGCCGGATCTGGACTCCGATGCGCTCCTGTACAAGAAGGCGGTGGCGCACCGAATGAAGGACTTCTCCGACCAGTTGCGGAACATCAACCGAAAGCGAATTGACACGGAGAAACGGAAGAGAAGCAGTAATTTGTCTTAACCATTGATTCAGATTTTGAATTTCCAGCAGTGACAATTTTGTCTTCATGGTGACCAGCACCGCCTCAAAATTTCTATGAAACCAGAAAACAGGTACGGATAAAGATGCGAAAAATACAATCATACAGGCTCCTGTGGCGCGTGTGCCCAAGGCGGGAACTCCAGGATCGAGCACAGCAACCGGGCGAGAGCCCTCGCCTTTGCGAAGTCCGTGGCAAAACCGAAAGTGGTTCCGAGGCAGGTGCAGACGACGCTGAATACGTCTGGGACTCAGCTGCAAAATCCCGAGGATGACTCCGCTGGGAGTGGCTATGAGCACAATTTTCACGGCATGCTTCCTGAACCACAGGAAGACCCCCTGGAAACGCAACTGGCGCAGAACGCACAAGACAGAGCGCTTGCGGAAAACGTGAAACAGTTTTTAATGCGAAATAAATGAGTTGAGTCTACCCATTTCATTTGTCCCTGTATGAACAAAAGCATCTTCGTACTACAAGGCTAGCGGAAATTTTCCTGTCGTGCGCTGCCTGCAAACACGCAGTTTAGATTCATGTTGTTCGCGAAAACGAGACAGAGCAGTCGGTTTTTGAAAGTCTACACCCTGAGTGACACCAGTTAGTACTGAAATATACGCGAAAAGAAAATTTCGGTCCGTTCAGTGAACAAGATTCTGCAAGGAGGTCCGACAGAGCTGTTGAGCATTCGTGTGTGATAACGCGCATGGAAAGGAAATTATTCATAGTGCGGGTTTATTCATCTGGATGATATATTTTTTTGCAAAAGAAACTTGCATTCTTCTTCCGCCGTTGCTACCTCGATGTTGACTAAGCTCCTAAAAGAACACGCAATCAAATTGTAACTGTAGTGAAAGTACTTAGAAGTGAGCATCGGTGCTGTACCATCGTGCAAATTACACCGAGTAACAGTTTCACCACTTCGGTCTCGTGCAAGAAAACCATGGACGCAGAAGAAACTTGACAGGCAGAGCTCCGTGGCAGTATTAATTCGTGTGCCGCGGAGCAGCTGCGAGGAGAACATCCATCGTGCGCGTTGATAAGAACAGTAGTCAGACTAATCGTACCAGTCGGTCACATCGTACACGAAAGACAGAACTCTGAAGACTATACGTGCCTGTAGATGTCGTCCTCGACATTTGGTAGCTCCAGCTTCCGCAGGAATCTAACGTCCACCATTGCCGGCTCGGTAGTACGCAGCAAAATTTTTTCCATGTTTACTCTCTTCTCCAAAACGCTACCAGCTCATGGCTTTTCACCCCCAATATTTCTTTGATACCAATTTTGAATGATTTTCATTCGCCCCTCAACCTTACCAATTCTTTCGATTAGTTTACCGCATTTATTGTTCTATGTGTCACACGTCTGACGGAGGTCGAGCGCCAGAGGCGGGCGGACGAGGCGATTAGCGAACTAGGTTACTCGACCTGATTTGTTCCACTCTTGTTCTTGCAAGAACCTCCAAGTGTCACTCAGAAATTTCCCCCGGTTTTATTCCTATAAACCACGACCTTGATTATCTTCCTATCACTCCAACACTGGTCTATTTACCACACTTTATTTCCGTGAATAAGCCACCTTTATCGTGCAGCAGAAGCTGAGCCTGGACTCCGTTCGTTCGCGACGACTTCTTCTCGGTGAAAACCTGCTACCTCGACGTGTCCGCAGGAATGGCGGGGGCAGCCACCGAGGAGCGGGTGGACAGCAAGGAGGCCCCGGAGAATGTGGAGGCCAAGGCCCCGGCCGGCTCGCAGCCGGGGAGCGGGATAAAGATCGACCCGAATTTGCCCTTCGACGACCAGTGGCAGAGCTCCGACCCGGAGATATTGCGGTTCGTCCCGCCAGACGTGTCCGAAGAAGCGGATGCCGCCAAGGACCGGTCCGGGCTGCAGAAACCAAAAAACATTTTCGCGCCGAGAAAGATCTCCCTGGAACTCGGGTTTTTCCGAAGGTTATTCTCCATTCTGAACTCCCGGTTCGGCGATGCGCAGGGCGAATTGTCGACCGCGCACTTCGAGCGGACCATGTTGCGCATGTTCAAAATCATCGGGTCCACCGGCGAGGAGAGAGAAGGAAAGACGTTCAACGCCGAGGAGTACGACGTGGATGGCAGTGGTATGATGATTTTTTGCACTACAGACCGATTGTAGAAGTTGTCATGCTGTTTGCCGTATTTTTACAACCTGAAATTTATTCTTGATAGTTGAAACTTGCGATGTTGATGTTCAGTTTGTGATTCCGATGCGGTTTGCGCGCAGTGCAAATTGGGTGGAATGGTTTTCCACCGATTTGCGATACGGCAACTACATGCCAATCACCCAAAATAAAACAGGCGCCGTGGGCTGGTGGGAGTTCGTTTCCTGCTGGAAAAGCAATGACTTCCACATCACCTGTACCTGGTCGGAAAGGATCTGGCTGTCGATAGAGGTATTTCATTAAGGGAAGGATTCTATAAATTTTTGTTGCTAGTAGTTGCAAATTTCTCTTGCCCTTTGTCATGCTTGACTTCCACCTAGTAGGGTTGAACAATCTATGGATGAAGATAATGCGAAAGTCAACCGATAATTGCCATACCCACTAAACAGGATTCCTCATCGTGCCGGATCGCTCAGTGGGTGCAGACGACGGTGATGATCATGATTATCGTTTCCTCCACCTGTTTTATGATTGCCACCCTCCCGGACTTGAAGAAGTCCCCCGGGCAGTGTACCCCCCGGTGCGACAACATCGACACCAGCACCGCCTACGAGGAGTTCGAGTGGTGCAAGCGGGAGTGCGAGCCGCAGCAGGCGGACATCTTCTGGACGCTGGAGCTGATTTGCGTGGTGATCTTCACCGTGGAGTACGGCGTCAGAATATGCTGCTTCCCGTTTGCGCGAGCGGAATTGTTCTCCTCGGATATCCTCCTCGACATGTGCCTCGGAGATTTACCCATCGCTTTCCAGTCCTCCAGGCAGCGGCTGTTCAATTTCTTCTTTTCCCCACCGAATCTCGTCGATTTCTTCGCCATCGTGCCCTTCTACTTCGAGGTGATATTGGAGGGTGTGATGGAAATCCAGGGAACGGCGGTGTTGCGGGTCATCCGGTTGACCAGATATGAAATCCAAAAATGTCTGGGTCTGGAAACTTGTGATGCAAGTCAGTCAATAACAAATGCACTGTAATGCGCCGCCAAGCATGACGATGACAAGTTGCCTCGTGCTTGTGTGCTGCGTATTCCGCATGAGAAACTGCGTTTTTGCATGACAGGCGAGAGAGGCTGTCTGTGTCGTCGAAACCGGAGTCGAAAACCGGAGTAAGAGGGGCCGTCGGACCGGGGAATCGCTTGCTGGTTAATATGTATGCGTGACAAGCTGGCTGCGTTTTGCATTCGTGGCAGTCCAGGAAAGAGAAAGAACTAGTGAAGCGATCGGATCGACGAGGTGCGTCAGGGGGCGTCACTCATTCATTCATTCATTCATTCATTCATTCTGTGGCCACACAATACAGATTTAAGGGCCATGCTAGATCAGCATGACAAATCTCGCAATCTTCCAGACCCAGACATTTTTGCATGTGATACCAGGTTGTTCCGGTTGATGAAGGCCGTGAAGTATTTCGAAACGCTGCAGATCATCGGGCGTGTGCTGCGGAGAAGTATGCAGGCGTTAACGGTGCTGCTGTTCTACCTAACCCTGTGCGTCTGCTTCTCCGCGTCCTTGCTTTACTTTGCGGAGAGCGGCGACTGGGATCCAGCACAGGAGGAGTAAAAACTTTTGATTGCTTTGTTCTGTAGCGGTACTAGCGCAAGAAGTCATGACAAGGAAGTGTGTTCGTTGCTGTTGTACCACCGAAGATGATCTGCATGACTGAACGTATAACAAAAATAAAACTACTAGAGCTTGTTACTGTCTTCCAAAATCCTTTCCCCAGGTGGATGCGAACCAACTGGATCAACAATGGACGCGAGCCTACTCCGTTCAAGTCCATTCCGCATAGTTTCTGGTGGTGCTTCGTGACGTACACGACGGTCGGGTACGGTGATATGGTGCCGTACTCTTCGCTCGGACAGATGTTCGGTGTCGCAACCATTTTAGTCGGCCTGCTCGTGCTGGCCATGCCCATTTCGGTGTTGTCAAGTAACTTCGGCGAGGTGTGGCGAGAAAACCAGGAAGAAATGAGATTGCAGGCGAAAAGCGACGAGATTGTATTGCATATTCTATATTATTAACATGAGAAAACATCATTAGTGACACTTCACCTTATTTCATTCCACTTTTTTGCCTGTAGTGCTGAATTCGATTTGCATGGCGATGGCCTGTCGTATAAAGTGACCGTGATGTCCACGTATGCAGAAAACAAAAACTATTAATGTCAATCAAGAAAAATGTAAACTAAAACAGGAACGGGAGGCAGTGGAATCTGCGTTGGCCATCAAGGACCCCGCAGAGCAGCTGAAGAGGGTATTGATCGAGCTCTACGATGAGGACGCACTGGGCGAACGCGACTTCCTGGGCGAGTGCCAGATCGAATACGAGAAAATAGGCCTCAGTCCGGATTTGTGCGGCGAGATCAAATTCGATACAATAGAGGTATGGGATAAAATTTTCAGAAAATTTCGGATCCTTTTATTCATGAATGACAGCGACGAGGACAGTACAGCCAAAAACAAATTACACTTACGATACGACATTTGTTGACGTGCAAAGAAATAGACGGTCAATTGGTAGATAATTCGCAAGAACCGTTAGAAATAGAGACTGCAACTCCAATCGCTCAGGCCCCTCTGTGCCCCAACGAGCTGAAGCACACCAACGACAAAGTAGTAGTCCGTGGGAGTGTGAAGTTGCTCGTTTCCTGGACGCCGTTGCCCTTCGACGAGGACACGGCGACGGCCGCGAAGAAGAAGGACGACGACGCGGACGACCCAACCGAGAAATACAAGAAAAAGCTGCGCGCAGAGCCGCCAAAGCGAACCCATATCCAGTTCTCCGGCTTAGAACTTTGGCCGGGCTCCTTGACCGTAATCGTCCACAGTGCGACGGAGGTGGCAGCAGCGGATTTTAGCATCTTCAAAACAGGTATAGCACTTTTTTTGGCCTATTACTTTTCATGCGTAGATTGATTGATATGGATAGTTCCCCGAAGACATGAAGTTACGCGAAAAAGAAAATCATCGAAAAAAGAAAATCACCACCTCCACTTACAGGTGGCTCCTCCGACCCGTATGCAACGATAACGGCGTGGACCACTCTCCCCGCCCCCACGGGCGCGCTGACCGTGAAGACGTCGAGAACGAAAACCATGTACGCGACCTTGAATCCGGTCTGGAACGCCATGATGGAATTCGATTACCCATGGCAGACCGCCGAGCACACCAAGGTCAAGCCGA
Organism: Amoebophrya sp. A120; assembly: GCA_905178155.1. NCBI lineage: Eukaryota > Dinophyceae > Syndiniales > Amoebophryaceae > Amoebophrya > Amoebophrya sp. A120. Next base: position 1,037,808 of record CAJINV010000005.1, read on the forward strand.
AGCCCGGGGATTTGGACACGAACAACAAAGCTCTCGCCTCCTCGCTCGACCCGGCCCTCGCCGCGGAGATGCAGCTGGCCAGCAAGGCGGGGCAGATGGGAAACTACCAGTCCCTGAACGAGAAGTTGCTAAAAATGGAGCTAGACGACCAACCAGACCCCTACGATAAGCAGGCCTTTGACGCGATCACGGAGCTACGACAAGAATTCCGCGGCGAAATCGACGAGACCAAGCAGATGATCCTAGACCTCATGGAGCTGATGCGCAAACAGCACAAGCAGCTGGTGAAGGAGCTGGGGCTCAAGAAGGACAAGGAAAAGAACAAGCTTGGGGGGAGCGGAAGCAGTCCCAGCGGGGCGCCGTCGTGAGGATCGAGCAGATGAGCGCGGAAAGTTTTGGATGTTGGGTTGTAGTTGTGTTGGCTTTTTCTTTATGTTGTGCTTTTTTTTTTCATGGTTATCGAATTATTCATGTTGACACTCAATTATTTCAAATTCAAAGTACGTATGCGAAAATTTATAGTCAGATGAGGTGGCAGAGGTACAACTGCATACGCGTTAATACTGTGTGCTATCCATCATGTTGAGAGCAGGTTGTGAAGTGCCTTTTTTTTTCCCCGAGAGAAAAGGCAACACGTCTGGCTATGACTGGTGACATGGTAGAAATGCGTGAGGTGGTGACTATTAATTTTTTGTTTCTTGCTTTGTTACTTGCTTTAAATTACTTGCTCTTTCGTTTTTCTATTTTTTCATGGCTTTTTATTGAATTGACACATTTTATTTTTTTTTCAAGCTGCGCTACCGACCGTGCCTACCCGGCATGGCGCGTAGTTGCTTTGTTACACATTTCTTATTGTTTTTACACGAATATGATTCAATCATCAAAAATTAAAGTCCTGAGGCAAGACACGTCGGCCGCGCATGTGGCCGCCCGCCTATGGTTCTTTATGTCAGTTTATTACGAAGATTACAAAAAAGTCCAAGCGCTACTGGAAAGGCGGAAGTAGCGTGTGCAGTGAGCTGTTTATCATTCCCAACTACGACGTTTCCAGGATTTTTTGAAAGAAAAGTCTCTCGCTACCAAGTAAACACAATGTACTTACGTAAATTATACCAAAAAAAGATGTTGTACCTTTGTATGATCGATCTCTCCACCGCTTTGTATGATGCAGCAGCCAAAGCTACAATGCGACACGATTCAAAGCATTTTTCGCAGTGCAGAACGCTTTTCAGCAAGACTCGTCGCGTTTTTATTCCAGGAGCACGAACGGCGTTACACTTAAACTTGAATTCGGGGAACCAACTTGGTGCTTCGCTTCGGATCTTTTTCTGTGCCAAGCGCCGGGGATTGTACTTGCCGTCAGCATTCCACGTAGCTTTTATTTACGGCCTACCTGTGAACGTGAAAGTGAAAGTGCACGTAATTCCAATTCTAGTACCACCACTGGTCTGGCGAGTGCGATTCTCGCTCTACTAGCTGCGATGGCAGTTGTGTTGTCTTCTGAAAGTCAATGTTGCGCTACGAAGACATTTATTTGGGTAACGTATTAATTTGACCTAGGCCTAAGCGACCATTTTCCACTGGAACTGTAAGGAACGACGAGTCCCGGAGTGAAATTTGCTTCTGTTACTGGAAAGTAAAAGCGGTGGTAGCGAGCTGCTGTGGAGCCCACGAAGAAGATGAGATAAGAAAATCAAAATTAGTTTACGTAGGACGAGGCTTGAAATCACAACAAAAAAAGTTAGCAAACGCAAAGCCGAGCACTCCGCTGGTTTTCGAATTTGCGGCATGTTGTCAAATGCTTGGTGTTCTACTGAGGGAATGAAATTCCAAAGGCAAACAGAGGAAAGTTTGTAACGATGGGAGCGAAGTGTAGAGGGTAGAATCCAGAAGAGATCTGCACTCAAGGAGCGTCCAAATGTGAAAAATTCTTTGACACCCTAATGTGGCCTTTCACCGCGAAGAGAGGGAACACAGCACAACGGTGAAAAGACGTTCTCTTTCCGTCTTTATCATCACCATCATTTCCAATATTCAATTGCGCAGTGACAGTGGGAAGTAAGAACCTAAAGGCCCCTCAATGCGAAAAAATGTAAAAACATACATCCCTTTCTTGAGTGTATTCTGTGTATCAGATATTCGATATATATCATCGTCGAAACAAGAACATTATCATTGCGGCCGACACACACAAGAACGGTGTTCTGTCAACTAAGTAGTTAGTTCCAGTTGCACTTTGAAAATCAGAGCATGGCGCCTCTTTTGGAGAAGCAGGACGCAGCTAGGTGTCCGGTGATGTCGGGGCAGATGCAGGCGCCCGAGGGTGTGCACCTTCCGCCTCTGTCTCACTTTGACGGTGCGGGCGTCAATGGCGACCCGTCGGACGGGGCGTGTCCGTTTTTGAAAGTTTTGCAGGAGAGAGGTATCATCAATGCAGATACTGTTTACTTGCAACAATATAAATATTCGTGATGGACTTCGCAAAGCGGAAGTCCTTCTCGCGTTTTTGTTCTGCAAATCAAGACAATCAAACCAGGCTGCGTGTGCGAAGATGAACTGTTAAATCAACATGAACATTATGAGTCTACTTCAAACGTCGTAGTAGACAATAAAAACACTGCTCCTGATCAGGTGAACCACTTCCAGCCGGGATTACTTTTCAGCCGGATCCATACTGGGCCAACGTGCAGCGCGATATGGACCGCGAAACCGCAAAGGAAAAGGACGGCGGCATGACGCTAGGGGAGTGCTTCACGGGTATTTTCAACGGTGCTATTCTCAAGCAACTGTGTGCCGGGGGAACTACGAGCAGTCCAAGCACGGCAGCGATAACCGGGACGGCAGCTCCCGCACCGGCACAGTCCGACGATGGCTGTAGCAAGGGATGCTGCGGGGACAAGCAATGAAAAAAAATCTAAAGCGACCAACGAAAGACAAAGTAAAGCAAAGCATTGCAGCAGCGACTTTTTGAACGCCGAGTGAACAACTTCATTTCTAGTGTTTCTAACAGAACTACATGGATATACTGTGTTACAGTTAATACCGAAGAAGGAACTGTGATTAGACCGGCTGCTGTATTGCTGTGCTATTATACACATGATGCCGGACAACAACAAAAACTAACTAGCCAGCCACAGTTTATTTACTTTCTGATTTCGTGATCTTGTGATTGTGCAGGAAGTTCTTTCCGATATACACCTGAGCTTCGCCTCGTATGATTGATTTACTTACCAGTATCCCCAGCATGTTTCGACTAGGAAAAAATGTACAAGAGCTGCTTGCAGACGGAAGAATGGCCGGTCGGAGTTGTACTTCTTCGTCTTTCCGCGCTAAGCATTTTGTACGATACGAAATCTTCAAGTAAAGAAATTGCTGGAGCACCTCGTGCAGCTCCTTCGAATGCAATGGAATGGAAAAATTTCGGGAAGAAAATTATAGCGGGACACCCTGGGCGCAGTAGTTGCTGGCGCATTGAACATTCTGTGCGACACTGCTTGCGATTTTTGCGTTCGCCCTTTTATGTATTGAAATTTCAGATCTAGAATTTGGTCGAAGATGGAGCAGTCCTCTTTTTGAGTATAGTGCAACAGCACCCAACTTCTATCATCTTTCCACGACAAGATTAAGTCACTTTTACATTTTCAGTCTATGTCGAGGGGCCAGGCACGTGTCAGAAGGTCGTGTCGTCCTTCGTTTTTGTCGTGTCGTCCGTGCAAGTTTGAGTCCTCTGGTGTATTGGTAAATTGCTCGGTTTTGCATTTTTGACAGGACGCGAAAAACCATGGCCTCCTCCTGGGACAAGATTTGGTTGTTGCTTTTCGTTGCCCTTCTCGTCACCCTGCACCCGCATTTCCGGGGGCCGCTGAAGACCAGGAAAATTCGGAAAAGAAACGTTTCTTACCAGGAAAGCAAGGAAAGGGCGTTTGGCCATGGCGCCACAACAGCATCGGGGAGGAACCATAGGTTCAGCACGACGAGTGCAACGACAACTCCACATCCAGATGAAGTTGGAAACGACAAGGTGCCGGACTCCGGGCCGACGCTCCTCCCTGGGGAGGAGTCTTTCGGCATGCGGAGCAGCAGTAGGGAGGAGAGGAAAGAAGTAGGAGCGAGTAGCTCTTCTACCGAAGCGAAAAGCAGTGCTTCGAGCACGGGGCAGACTGCGACGCCTGCGGGTGGCTCCTCCGCTGCACCAGCGACTCGGATGGAGACTGACCACGTGAATATTCAGGAAAACAAGAAGGAAAGCAACACAAGTTCAGTGCCACCCGAAGGAGCTGCACCACCGGCAGCGAAGTTTCCCACGGCGGTGTCTCCGGAACCAGTGGCTGATATCAATGGGGCCCCCTCCGTGCTCACGGCGTCGCCATCTTCCATTCTCGGTAGCACGATTGCACAGGATCTGAGCAGCAATCTCGTGAAGACAAATGCTGCTGTTCCACGTGTTCATAGTACACCTGATGCCGCCTCCACCAGTGCTGCATCCTCAACAGCGGCCCCTGCAACTGCTCTCTCCTCAGAAAACGCCCCGACCGCACCGCCTGCAGCACTAGCGCCAGCATCGGAGCAGGCAGCCGAAAAGGCACACAGCCATCCTGCGGAGCATTCTGTCGACATCAGTTCAGCAACCGCGACGACCAGCAGCCTGATGCAAACTTCCTCAGCTTCCGACCTACAGGCCTCGATCCTGACCACCCCGCCCCCGGCCACTTCAACGATTCCGCCACCGGTCTACGAGCGGGCGCTCTACGCTAGCGCGGATGGGGTCTTGAAGGAGGAGCGCTGCGACAACCACTCCGTCGGGCAGGACAAGCAGATTCAGCTTTCCGAGGACCACGACTTGCGCGCGAGCCAGCACGTGATCGGCCCGGTATCCTTCGCGCGTACCTCAGTGCACCCGCCCGTGGAGATGACGGTCTACGTGCCCGGCATCGACGACAACTTTGTGTCGTCCGGCATCATCCGCGACGGGTGTTGGGAGTGCGGACTGGTATCCTTGATCGTCAACGCCGTCACGAAGCACAACCAGGCTTTCTTCCTGGACGCGGGCGCGAACCTCGGCATGTACACTCTGACGGTTGCGAAGATGGGGCGCCAGGTGTTCGCGTTCGAGCCGTTTTTCACCACCCGAATACGACTGTGTAAGTCGGTGCAGAGAAACAATTTGATGCGCAATGTGCACTTATTCCGGAAAGGGTTGTCAAAGACGCCCAACATGAAGTTCGAGTTCCGCGGGATCACGAACAAAAACCCGGGGGGCGTGTCGATCAATGAAGCGAAAGCGAGGAGTTCGTTCCGCGCGCAAGACGAGGGGGTGACGTGGGCGGAGTCGGTAGGGAGGTTTGTTTTTGTGAAGTGAAGATAGAATGATGGCGTTTTTTTTCAGAAGCGTGGAACAAGATATGGTGCTTTTGTGCTTTTTCTTTCTGCAAAAACCAAAATGCGCTTTAATATCCACAAATTCAGATTCGTCTTGACGACTACGGCGACGTGTTTTCCCACTACGAAATCCCGGAGAGGTCGGATATGGTCATGAAGATGGACATTGAGGGACACGAGTGCCAGGCGGTGGAAGGGATGCTGAAGACCATCCAGCGGTTCAGCCTGAAGTTCGTGCTCATGGAATGGGGGCAGATGTACGGCGACGCGGCAAAAATGGCCCTGCACCACCTAGACAGATTCTGTCCGAGCATCAAGCAGCTGGTGGACGCCTTTCTGCAGAAAGGTGAAAAGAAACAATTCGGTTTTTTTCCTGGTTCTGCTGTGACAGAGATTTCTTGAAGATGAAGTTGAAGTCACATAAATGTTCGATGGATGCATGCAGGTGGTAGAGCCCAAAATGATCCAGGGCCGTAACAAACATCACGTAAAATTGTTCCAAAGGTCTCGTCCCCTCCACAATCAGCGGGCACCGGCTGAACCCGCAGGTGCCCACGAGGTGGGACGGCGTGGGCGACGTCGTCTGGGAACCAGGTGCGCCCTACGTGCCTCCTCCGCAAATCCCGCGGACCGAGTTTCGGCCCCGACCGCAGGCCGTGCCGTTCGGGCAGAACACGAACCGTCACAGCAGCCCCGACAGCTACGCACGGTATCGGCATAGGACCAACATCTTTGCCGGGTTGGACCACCGACACCCCTCGAACCGACCGCTGAGCATGCGGGGGGGAAGACGGCGGCTGCTGGTCGAGGAGGATGGGGTTTCTCCCAGTAGCGAAGCTGTTCTGGACGCTATGAGACAGCACGCACCCGGAACTACCTTTGTATGGGAAGCGGGTGGACCAAGCGATGTGTAAGCAGTCGCTTGATTGAGCCGCACGGCTTGACATACGGAATGACTTTCCACCTCTGCTAGGGATGTCGAAAACATTCTGCTGCAAATTGCAAAAATTTTCCTCTCTACTGCCGTTTTGCGAGCAATCACAATTTGCGTGAAAGGCGAATCAGCAGTCGTACGTACTGCTTTGCGAAGCCAATTTGAGTGGTTTTGCTGAAAGGAAGTCTGTGCGGTGAACAGAAAATCTCTGCGTCATTGTGACCGCGCCACAGGATGCTGTGGACTTCGGCTCCCTGTGGTCCTTCCTGTTCTGGTTCTGGCCGGCTCGGGTGAGAGTATGAATAGCTTTTACTCTGGACGCGTCCTTGATGTTTGTACCCGGGTCTGATCTGTAGCTCTGGCTCCACGAAAGAACACCAACATGAGTGAAGTGGTTTTTTCATTGCAGGCTCACCGCGGAGGATCGCAGAGCTGCTTGCACATGAGCAGTCATGGGTAGGCGTGATAGAACACGTCGCGTCCAATCAAGATGGACCTGCAGTGGGCTTTCCTCGGAGCCCCCTCGTCGTCCTTGCCACGTCGCTCAAGCGTAGTTTCATCTACAACAGGAAAGCTTACTGCACTGTACTGCGAGCTCTTGCTTCTCGCCGCCTTCCTCGATGGCGCTGTGCCGCTTGCCCGCGCCGCGAGAGGTCCTCCGCGAAGCGCGCGGACCAGCCGGCAGGACCGGCACGTGATGAGCATCCTCGGAGCGGAATCCGCGATTCGTTTTCACAAGTGGCACGATTGGGAACCGGAGAGACACGCCGACGTTTTGACGGATGCTGTGGCCGAAACGACGATCGCGGCAGAACACCCCGCACCTAGAGGTACCATGGATTCTCAGTACCAAGAAGATCCGCGCTTCGCTATGTCCTTCCGAACGCTGAAGGAGCCCGGGGGGTCGCATCTGCCCGCCCTCCACGCCGCGCTTCGGTACTTGAAACGGAAAAGGAGAAAAAGGGAACAAACGATGCAGATCCTGGAGCTCGGCGTAGGCGGCTTCTCCACCAAGTACCTGCAGTCGCTCCGGTTTGCAGCCAGAGTGGTGTCGCTCGAGGGGAACGCTACCTGGGCACGGATGCTCCAGCCATTACCTCCTAAGGGAGAGCACAATTTCACAACTTCGGCAACGGCGAAAAGTCATAATGCTGACAGCAGAAACACAAGCACAGTTACAGCCGCTGTAACGACCTCTGGTGATACAACATCAACCATCAACCAGCACGAAGTTCGGTGGATCGGCAGCGGGCCGGACAACTCCACGTGGCGGCCGTCACTGGAAGAGTGGATCGACGCGGCGGTGAATGCGGATCAGCATAAAGTGGCGTTGAATGATAGTTCTTCTGGTAGTTCTGTCTCTGCAGTAGAGGCAGGTAGTGGCGCACCTGCGAGCTACGAACCGAGCTGGGACCTGTGCTTCGTGGACCAGTACAATTACACGGCGAGGCTTCAGTATCCACCAAGAAAAAGAAAGCTGGGTTCTCTCATTGCTGCATGGGCTTGCATAGCAGATGGTCTGGCACAGGAAGGAACTTCTCAGGAATTATGTGAGGAGAGAGGCTAAGCGTAGGCGTGCAGATTTTGTTGTTGGCATATGAAGACACACCAAATGTACGATGCAAAAAATTCTGCAGAATTCTCACATAGGAAACAGTATTCTCGCTCCCATATCCGATCCGCTATCGCTCTTCTGCGGCACGACAAATGCAAGCTGCTCGTGATGCACGACACGGACGAAGGGCACGTGTACCCGTGGGAAGACTCCATGCGGCCTTTGTGCAAACAATACGTCGAGATGTCGCCGCCGATGGACTACCGCCCGATCTACTGGCGGAACGGACCAAGGACGCTGTTGTGCGTGCCGTTCGGGACGGTTTCGTCCGATCTTGCAGAGAGAGGCGAGGACGGGAGTTTGTTCTCTGGGAAAGTCAAAGGCGATACCGAACCTCCGGCGTTATGTTCGGTCAGCGACGCGATTTTCCAGAATAATCGCACCAATCTGCACGTGCACGTGCGGCTGCCACGACACGCGCCAAACACGTTTGCGTTGCTGCATGGGTTTGCGTCCTTTGCCGCTGCAAGAGGGAATTCGAGTGTGTCGTATAGGCTCGCAGTCAGGTACGGGCTCCGAACGGTGTGTCAATAGGATAGCGTAATGAGGAAAGGTAATTTCTCACTCAGAGTGCAAAACGTCAACAGGTAGAAAAAGTAGATACAGTCAGAATTCTATGGACACTTCTAATCTTTTGGTGCACCGCTCAAGTGTTCGAGATGTGAACAGTGGCTCTAACTGTGTTGTGAGGCGCTAGCTTAGCACGAGTGCGCACGATCTTCGTTTTGCTCGCTTTTTGTACAAACAGGTCCTCCGCCTCACCCCTTAGAGTTAGATCTCAATTTATTATGACCCCACCTTTTTTTTGAAGGCTTAGGCATGTAGTGTTTTTCCTTGTTCTCTTTACCCGCGCACTGTATTTCCCAAGACAAGAACGACAGCGAGAAACCCCTCTGGCTCAACAATCAAGCTACTTACTCTGCGCAGAAGATCTCCCACGCCCCACGCCCAAAATAAAGATAAAACAAAAATCCACGCCATGCCCCCCGACAAGCGATGGCGGAAAGAAGCGCACGAACTGTGGGCTTCCAAGTCCATCTCTGCCTGTCGTGCGGTGGCCTTGGAGCTCCAGAGCGACGTCGTGCTGGATTTCAAGGACAGGAAAAACCTGTTTACCTTGATGGCCCTCGATTTAAGAAGTCAAAACTTCCCAGTCGATACCGTCACGGCGGATGGAAATAAGTCGGGGTCAGCTGATGTCGACGCAGTGCGATTGAGCAACGCGATCGCGAGCCCGAGTGTGACGCTGTCGGTGAAGCGGGACGAGGGGAACGAGAACCGGCTCTGGGTGCAGGCGAAAGGTGGTCGTGGGGACGAGGGCGGCCATGGTGTAGTTCATGATCCAACTACGACGGGGAATCTTGCAAGCGTACCCAGCGCGACGCACGCCTACATGCTGGAATTTCTATTGGAGGAAGAGCACGACATTACGACCCATCCCTACGACAATTTCAGGTACGCCCTCCGCTTCATCGTCCCCTTCGCCTACCCGCACACCGCGCCGTTTGTGTGTTTCGTGAAGACAACGTTTCTACTCGAGCGACCCCGCCCTGCTGTTCAAACGGTGATCCCCTACCACCCAAACATTTGCCCCTCCACCGGGTCGATTTGCATGGATCTGCTGAACGCCGGCAGCCTGTGGTCGCCAGTGCTAACGCTGCTGACAACGAAATTGGCCATCACGTCGCTACTGCAGACGCCGAACGAGGATCACGGACTGAATGGCTACGCGATTCGATTATACCGGGAGCTGGTAGTGAACGCGGGGAAGAGGCAATTTTTCTCTCGTGACGGGATAGCGGGGAGAACAAGAACACCTGCTATAATATCCACAGAACGGGAACAAGATAATTCCGAGCCTGTCACCCCTGGTGTCTATTTTGACCAGCAGCTTCACGACCAGCTACTCGAGCAAGATAAGGGCGAAAACTTCGATTTTCCGGACGCGAAAAGCGTGGAGGCACGGCAGGAGGTGGAGAATCAGCTGCAGAAAGTGCACAACACGTTTTTGCGGTTCGAGAGGTTTGACTGGAAAAGATGTGACTTGGAAACTTTGGCAAACTGGGGCCCGGTTCTCTACAGAGAGTGGGTGCGGGCGAAGATGCTGCAGGAAAACCCTCAAGCAACGCGGTCGAGAAAGGGCTTGAGTGCGGAATTTTTGACGCCCGAGGTGGATAGAGCAGGTGTTTTTGTCAGGTATGATGAAGCAGCTGCTGTCACACCGGCGGCACCAGCACGGGTGAATGCTGCTGGGTTTTCTGCAATCGGTGGGGCCTCTGGAGAGATACGCGCTGAGCCGCGTGACGTTGTTGCGGTGGAACAACCACACCTAAGTCAGGGGTCCGTGCTGACGCAAAGACGAGGGGCAAGGCAGGGAGGTGCGGCGAATGAGAATAGCACAGGAGAAGTTCTTCAAGATGCTCGGCTCACTGAGCAAGAAGGACTACAAAAATCACCCTCTGCTGCACCACCGAGGCCAAAACTCTTCGAAAAAACGTACTTCCAAGAATTCCAGCGCCAGAGCCGAAAATTCTATGCCAGCGTGCCGGCGCCTTTGAAGCTTGTCGCGGGGTTTTTGGTGTTTCTTATCGTGTATGGCCGGGTGGAGAAGATGCTTGCTCGGGTGAATTTTTCCACTGAGGAGCCTTCGCCTTCGGCAAAACACCACCAGAAACACAGAGCCTCTTCGGCTGAACTTCTGAACCACCAGTTACGAGGGCTCGAACAAAACTCCTGGATGGTGAATTTGTTGCGTTGATATGCAAGTACTCACCGCCATAAAGCAGGAGAGCGGGGCAGAACACTATGTATTCGTACTCAGTTCTACTCTGAGATATCTCGAGCGCGCGCAATTTCAATCATAACATAAAGTGGCATCTGGCTACACAATGCTAGCTTTGGCCAGCATGTTGAGTTGGGACCGGATGTTATGAATGCAATCTTGGTCTGTTAGTTTATAGAAACGTTTTTCGTCGGTACTCTGGGCGTCCGTGTTAATTCTCTGCCTGAGCGCTTGGCACCAATGCCGTTTTTCCTTCCACGGTGCTGATGCGCACCGCTTTCGGTTCCTGGTTAGGTTTTTTTTTGCTTATCACTCTCGGTATCTGAAGTGACGTAAATTCGTGATTGTGTCCGCAACAAAAGCTCTGGCTCAGTCCTTGTGCTAAGTGTGCATAAAAAGAATCACCTGTGGTACTTCGTGCAATTGTCTTTTCTCTCTTCATCGGTGTTGCATTTTCAACAGAGCACAACCTCGGTATTTCGATTGCATCGTTCTGTCGTGATCGTCCTTTTCTACCGTGCAAAAAGTCCGTGTCCGTCGCAAGCAGATGAGAATGGCGTAGTGCTTGCTTCGTCTTTCTCTTTTCCGCATTGTAACCATGGAGGCCTGAGCATAAAAGCCCTGCGATGCAGACAATTTGACGCAAGTTTTGACGCACTGCTCCAACATCAATCGCAGCAGCCCCATCTTTGCTTTGTGCCCGTCATTACGCAATCGGGGTTTGCCCACGTTTTTGTCCTAAAGATTTTATGAAGACCCATCAAGTTTTTCAAGTTCAACCAAAGTACTAAACCTTTCAGCCCCGACTCACAAATTTGCAATTGACGACGACTGAACCTGTACTCTAACTAAGGATTTTTCTTTTGTCACGCTTTTCATTTGTTGTAACCATCACTGACTACGATTTCAGTTCCGTAAGTATAATTTTTTTGTTATTACAACTGACGAGGCCGTTGTTTCTTTTGCCTCGACATCACATTACACAACAAAACCGCAGCGATCTAAGGTGTCGTCTATCGTCGCGGGAGAGAAAAACGTCGCGCCATAAGCAGGAGCAGGAGCTACGTTCGTTTCCCCATGAAAACCGACGCAAGGGCGCACAAGATGAGAGCAGTGAAGCGACGCTTCAGTAATAAAGCGGAGGGCTTCGTGGCGCTCTGCAGTACCAGAAACCTGGCCGTTGCCGTGCACGCGAATGGGAGTGACGTTGGTGTTTCCGGAGCACAACCTCCACTGGGCGTAGAGATTGTTCTCCCGGAGCCAGCGAAGGATGCTACGGAGCAGCCAGTGCAAAATAGCACTCAGCCGGCGGCGGTTCTTTCGCGCCTGCAGGCAGCGAGGAATGTTACGGCTCCGCTGGCAGGGGGGAATGTGACGGAACATGGGCTAACGACGAATGTGACTGACCAGCGACATGAAGAAGAGGCTGGACATTTCGGTTTATCGGGCGGATTGTGGTTTCCGGATGTGTGGGCGGCGATGGCAAACGTCTTCCTGCCGTCTCGAGCCAGCGAGGCTTCGAGATCTCGTAGTGCTTCAGCCTCCCCGCGCAAGAAGTATTACCTTCGAGGGAGCGCACACAGGGAAGCAGCGAGCGGAAGAGTTGCGGGTCACGACCACGACGGCCGGACGACAGATCCATCCTTCCTTGCTATCACCGAGGATTCCGACAGGGTAGTGCATGTGCCGGCTCCTTTTACCAGCGGCCGTAACGCTTCCCGGGCCCCTTCGGCAGTTGAAATCGGAAGGCAAAGCCTCTTGCAGGAGAACACAATGTCTGCAAAGCGTCGGTCCCCTGACTATGCATTGCAAATATGTCTGGGTCTGGTACACTGGAACGTGGAACTTGTCATGCTAATTCTGGATAGTGCAGAATCAGAAATCTGTGTTTTATGATCAGCAAAAGGGGTCCACTTTTGAGCAAATTGACCTCATGCGTCATGAAAAACCTGCGTGACAAGTCTTGTAACTTGCCAAACCCAGACATATTTGCGTTTGATGCTGACAATTTTGATTTGGCTGCAGAGTTTCTCGCCCACCTAGAGGCGAACACACAAACACATGCTGAGTTTGCTGCAAAGGCAATTAAAAATTATGTTGGCAAAAAGTATAAGGAAAAGCGAGCTGATTGGGAAAAGTGGAGACGGAAGGTTGACGTTCCAGCACACGTTGTCCAGTGGGAAAAACAGTACAAGCAGAGACTGAGAAAAAAGCTTGATGAAATGAAAAAAAAACATAAAACGGCTTACGATCGATTTTTCCGCGAGCCTACCGACCACTCAAAATGGATAGGGAAATACACCCACTTCGCGAGACGGACGAGTGGTTCCCAGGTAATCGGAACGCCCACAGATACACTGGAATTACTCGAGCAGCCGCAGCCGTACGACTCCAGCTTCTTCCCTTGGGGCAGCAAGAATGCTTACCGCTCCGATCCTACAGGCCGGACAATTTCGTATAAGCAGGAGCCCGACGCCGCGGGGAGTTTTGGAGCAGTTCACAAGAATTTTAAAAGCAAGGTCCTGCGCAAGCGCCAGACAGTCGACCAGGGCAGCGGCGAAAAAGCAGAATCGGAAGTAGAAGAAGTTAAAAATTCGCGATTTGATGGCGACAAAGATCGGTTCGACCAGGTCATCAAAATTTCGAAGCCGGGCACTGATGCCATGGCGCTTGATGAAATTGTGATCAACCTGTTCCTGTCACACGGAGACGCCGGGGGTTTGGAGCCCTGTGTTGCGCAGGTGCCGCATGTCGTGTTCTTTTTTGACGAATCTGGATCTCATAGCGTCGGTCTTTTCGTCGAGAAGGTAGAGACCGACGTCACGAAGCTAATCCGCGACAGGGAAGTACACCCGAATGCATATTTGGCCAGCTTCCACTACTGTTTGGACCAACTGGATAAGGCGGGCGTTGTTTTGAATGATTTGAAGCCGGAGAACATGGGCTGGGGGATGAAAACCAAAAGCGTGAAGTTCTTTGACTTCGGTATATCGACAATTCTTCGCGATGACAAACGAGTCGCCCTCGGTCTCAATCCAACCCGGACATCTCTTTTCGGTTATTGGCAAAGCTTGAACAAGAGACAAAAAGCGGGAACGCCAGCGTATATGAGCCCAGCATTGATGCGAGGCTGGTTGCCTTTGGGATATTTCTATGGCCCGAAGTCCGACTGGTTCGCCGCCGGTCTGACGATGTTGGTGCACCTTGGCATACCGGTACGGAAAGCGCCAGACGAGGTAATTCATATATTGCACTGTAATCTTGTTTGATAATTTATACACACTGAAAACCATATTGTTCGAAGGAGAAAGGTCATGTTGGTCAGTAGAGAACAAACTGGACAACCAAGGAATTAATTTCTTGCTGAAGTGATATAGAAAATTCTATATCGCAATTTTCCAGTGGCGGAGAGGGAGAAGAATAATAAGAGTGGAGCGGCCGATTGCTCTTTGTGACCGGCCCTTCATTTGGGAGTGCCGAGAAGAAGTGTATCATTTCCCTTCGCAGACGCTCGTGTCAGGCTGGAAGAAAAGAGTGAAACGGTTTCTTGATGAACAATATCCTTTTGTAGAGGTCGCTTTTCGAAACGCGATCATCAACCACTTGAGCAGCGCGTGGCGGCCCACGGATGATAAGTCAGTGGAAAATCTAAGAAACATGGGTAAAGTAGCCGCGAATCAAGAAGAATCGATGGAGGAGCCGCTAAGGCTGCGGCGATCCCTACCGACAATTCCCGAAAATGAGGCCGAAGACGTTTGAGGTTTATCAAATTATATGTGCTGGCCCTGTTCTTTTATCGTTCCGTATCCGTTTCCGTTCTTTATTCGTTTTTTTGCCCTCTCTCAATGGTTGTCGACACTTCGTTCGTTTTTTTTTTGAAATAAATGCTTTGCCAATAAATTTGACTCGGCTCATCTACGGCGTTGCTTGCTTGGTGAGCGCGGTGAATGTGTGATAAAGTACAACAACATAGAAGATGAGCAGATGACTGTCTGTTGCATGCTCGCCGAAGGCCAAGATGGTTGCAGCTCCAACTGTTTGCAGAATCAACTTTAAATTCGTCCTCGACAGTGATGTCCGGGACATGTGCGGCAAACTATCTTTTGCCTGCCGTAGCTCATGTGTTCGATCCTGATTCAGTGAAGCAATTCAATTCCTCCTATTGGAAAACACTGGAGGTGCGGGAGTTGGTGCCTGTGAGATGGAGCAGATAACTGGATTTTAGCTCCCAGAGGGCCATGTGATATTTTGTGCCGTCGAATGATAGCAATACGGGTAGACCAGTAGATGTTTGGAGGTCCGCAGGACGGACTGCTTCGCAGTATTCAAAATCTAGAACGGAAGCGAGGATACTGAATAGAAGTTTGCGTCTTGAATTATTGTTTTCTGCTGGGTCTTCTTTTTTGGTAATGCGCCGGAGTGAAGCTACAGCTACAGGGTTCATGTAATGGCCGCGAGTGAGTGCTTCTTTCTAACGTAATATTTCTTTGCCGGGTGTGGCTTCTCGTGATTTCGCAGTTTTTTAAAGGGGGAATGACGTACCTAGTTTTTTTGTCCTGCGAGGCTTAAGGTATTCTAATTCTTGAGAGTTGGTGTGAGGGCGGAGATGGGTAGTTTGATTTTTTGACTTTTATACCGTTGCGACGAGGACTCTTACGCCCTCAAAGGCGCTGTCCGCGTTGCTTGTCAGAATTGTAGGAAGCAGTTAGAGTCATGAGTCAGCCTCAGCCCATCGAGATGATAATTCACAAATAAAACACAACCTCCTGCGACAAGATGGGCTCCGACGAGGAGGAGGACAAGAAAAAGAAGAAGAAGAAGGACAAAAAGGAAAAGTCCAACTCCTCCAGCGAGGACGCCAACAACAAGAGCAGCACGGACAACGAGGGCGCGGACGACAAGAAGAAGAAAAAAAAGAAGAAGTCCAAGGACAAGTCGGAGGACGCGGTTGCTATATGCTCGTGGACGATTCCCTTTTCTCATCCTCATTTCAATCGCATGCGCAGCGAACACAAGGAACGCCTTAAGTGTAGTATCCGCATGACAAATCCGCAGGGGCATGTTCGGGTGTTCCGGGCAGTGCATAGTGCACCCCTCGGACCCCGCACCCCCCCGGGCTTTAGTAGCGCAGTCTGTTAAGCATGACAAATCCGCACACAATTTTTTTATTGTTTCTTGGGATTCATTCGAAATTCGTCATGCGCAGAGTGCTTAAACGCAAGACGTGAGTTTGGTACTTCGCATTATACAAACAAGTTGGAGCTGCATGCCGGAGTTGTCCACTTGCATACGGCAAAGAGGGCGACCATAAAGCCGACGACGCGGAAGACGGGGCGGCGGCGGACGACGCGACACCCGCGGCAGCAGGGGAGGATCAGGCGGGGGCAGCAGGGGAGAAGGAGGCAGCAGCGGATGCGGGAGAAGCGGAGAAGAACGAAGCAGCCGGGGAACTACAAGAAGGCGCCGCGAAAGAGGACGGTGGACCAGAGGAACCACCCGCTGACGGGGATGCTAAGGCGGAGGGAGCAGAAGATGGTAGTAAAGCAGGAGCAGATCAGGCTGGGGATGATGCCGCAGTGGCAGGAGCAGATTCCGCAGGGAAGAAAGAGGAAGGAGAAGCTGGGACCGCAGAAGCAAAGCCTGCAGATGGTGGGGGAAACGATGCTGAGACCAACGACGACGACAAGCCGTGCGGGGAAAAGCCACCTGGATCGGACGACGAGAAAAAGAATGCAGAATCCAGCTCAGGAGCCGACGAGATGAAAAAAGACGACACAGAGGGACAAACCAATCCGGGCGACAAGGATGCTGAAGCGGCAAAAATAGAATCAGAAGCGCCGTTGAACTCCACGAATGTAGTCGCTGAAGAGACGACGAAATCCGACGACGAGCCGATTCAGCGACGAGACAAATTCGGGAACGTTCTGCCCGACAATGTTAAGGAAGAAGACCTGGAAGAGAAGCCCTCCTTCAGCCCGCGGTCCCCGAAGCCGGTCGCTGTCGAGCGCGGGTCCCCGCGACCCATGTCACCCGGCCGCTACAGCCGCGACCCGGAAGCCGGTGGCGTTGGCTACCGGTCGAGGGTTGCCGCGATTACCGGCAAGGACCCGGATCTGGAAGACCCGATTCTCGGCGGGAGCACCACCCAAGACCCGGAGGTCGCGAAGTTCCTCGAGGGCGTCAGCGCCGAAATCAATTTCACCGACAAGACCGTGAACGTGGAGCCCAGCAGCGCCTTCATGGGCAGCGGCGGGGGGATAAACAGCAAGTCCAGCGGCGAGCCGCCGATGATGGACTTTTTGCGGAACAGCAACCCAGCACCAGCCGGGGCGCTCGTCCCTGGCTTTGTTCCAAACTATCTCGCTGCCGCCGGCGCGCAACCCGTGATCACGTCCGCGCGGTCAAACAAGTTCGCAGACGTCGAGGTCGCGATGCCGCACAATCTGGTTCCCGGACAGCGGTACGACCAGGTCGAGCCCCGGGTGTACGACCACGATTATTCGCCGCAGAAGCACGCTCCGGAGAAGGCGCACTGGTCCCAGCAATTCGTGAACAACCTGCGAAAATCCGACGAGGACCTGCTGAAACCTATCGTATTTAAAAATGTCCCCACACCATAGTTGTAATGCAAATCTGCATGCTGAAAATGTTTCTCATGCGGAGCCCTATGAGAAGCATTTTCCAGTCGTGTTTTGGAATTTGTCATGCTCCAAGCAGCATGATGTACTAGATCTGTGATGCTGCTGCGCTAGGTCAAACAGCACTACACTACGAGTCCAAATTTGTCATGCAAAACAGCCAAACCTTGTGGATTTGTCTAGCCGATTCCCCATCTTGACTTTGGGGTGGGGACGTTTTTACATAGGATAAAACCCCTTCCCACCGGCGTGGCGGGCGCAGCGGCTGCGTCCTCCAGTGCGATGCACCACGCGAAGTCGCCGACACAACTTCTGCTCGCCCCGGGGGCCGCGAGCGGCGCCGAAGCCCCGACGAAGTACGTGCTGAACCCGGCGTTTTTGCCGCTGGGCGACATGATCGACAGTGTCATCCGGCAGTTCAAAAACTGGCTGCGGTTGAACGACCAAAAGCTCACCCGCGCGGAGGAAAAAGTCGTCGAGTCGATCGTGAAAGGGTTGTCGATGAAGCTGACCCAGGTGGAGTTTGAACCAATCTCCGACAAGAAGGCCCAACTCAACCACGTGTCGGCGGTCATGGGTACGGTCGGCGGCGTCCCCGCCGGCATGGGCGTCGGCATCACGGCACCGACGGTCGCGGCGAACGGCAAGAAGTTGCTCCCGCCGCTGGGCACGAACAACGGGGAGATCGAGAAGCGGAAAGAGGAACTGTCGCAAAAAATCGCGTCCCGCGAAATCATCCAGTGCTTGCGAAAACCCATGAAAAGAATGGAACCGAAGATCTACGAGCGGATCCGAAGGGGGTTAACGGAAACCTTTTGCTACTTCGCAAGGTCTATCCTGTGCAAAATGAAGGATGTGGCAGTGGTAAGGAGTCGAAATTTGCAGTGCAACGGTCCTACCTGTATGAATACTTATTCGGTCCTACCTGCTACAATTTTCAGTTTGGTTCGTCCTGAAATTGAAATTTTTGCTGCAAAAATTCTTACTAGTACGATGCTTTTTCTTCTGCACTGCATACCGTCAGACGTGAACTACGACCCGTATTCCCCGGCAAAGTGGATTTCCGCCCGGCAGTGGGTGATGTTTGTTCGCTGCTTCGAAGTCTCCGCGATCACCGGGATCTCGCACGAGGATTTGTGCGAGAAATTTGGGCCGCGGAAGGAGCCCATCGAATTCGTCGACTTCATGCAGATGGTCAGCGACATTGGACGAAAAACCATGGAGTTGCTGCATCGGAAATCCTTTGACGAGTTGAACATCTACCATGAAGAGCCCAAGACCTGTGCACTGTACCGGTTCACGGAGGTATTATTTGTTTTTTTTCGAGCGTTTTATTGCGGTGCATTTCCATTAAACTGTTCATGTTCTGCTTTTGTTTCTGTATGCGATGAATCCATGGTGCAGTACTAAAACAACTGCGCCCTCCTGTTTTCACGTAGTTATCACGCATATACAGACTCATCTTGTTAAAATACAAGGTTTTCGGTTTCCACGACGCGAAAAATTCGTTTCGGCAATTCCTCCGTGGCAGGGAGAAAATCCGGACGAAGAGCCGCACAAAGGGCAAATCCCCCGCGACGTCCGAGGGCCCGGTCCCGCCCGGCTCCCAAGTCCCCATTTCGGTCGCGAAGAAGAAGGCGTCCCCGCGGGACCCCAACGTCTTTCCGCCGACGTTGCCCCCAAGACCACCGGCGCAGGACACCCGGCCGAAGCACGCGCACAAGCACCTAGCGCAGCACAGAGGGCGGGCGTATCTAGCCGCCCGGGGGGATCAGTCTAACGCCAGTTCGGCTTTGGATCGAGATTTCGACGTCAGCAGCATCGGAACGTTCGTGCACCCGCCGCAGATGCCGATGCACCAGCCGGGCGCGCCGGCGGGAATGTCGCCGTCGATGATGCACCAGCGTAATATGAACATGATGCAGCCCGCCCCGACGTCGCAACTACAGCAGCCACAAGTCCTCGTGAGCGGTTCTTCGAAAAAATCCAACTATTCGCACAACAATTTGAATTTTCCTCAGCAGCACCACAGCATGCTGCAGCAACCGTCGGTCGTGCAACAGCAGCAAACCTCGGCCTCGCCCGGCGCGGAGACCACCCTGCCGCCGATCGTTTCTCCGCAGATGCAACAGCTGTATTCCCTGCAGCAGGAGCAAATCATGAACAACCTGATTCTCCAGCAACGGCAAATCGTCGCGCTGGCGCAGCAGCAGGCCGCTTCGTTGTCCCCCAAAGCGGCGAACGCGTTGTCCGGCGGCATTGTGAGCTTATCCAACCCGCTGTCCGCGGTACAAAGCAAAAACTCCGCGGTGCAGCTCGACCTTGATCCGAAAGCCACGAAGGAGGACGCGAGTTTTCTGATTCCCAAACCAACAGCCAGCGGAGTGAACATCCCATCATCAGGGACCACAACGGCCGCCCCAGCGGGAATAAACGCCACGCCGAGTGTGGTCGTGAGTGCAGGAGCTGGTGCTCCGGTATCTGTAGTTGCGGAGAACAAGGCCGAAGAGCAAGTAGGACCTGGAACTGGAGCGGGAGTAGACGATGAAGCAGCGTATGACCCGGATGACGAGAATTACTTCGTAGGAGAAGACGGCTATTGGTACTACTACGATGTGAATACCGGCGAGTCAGTGTACGTAGAAACGAGTGATGTGCCCGCAAGATTGCGCGGAGAGGAGGGGGACGCGGGTGATGCAGGTGCCAAACGTATAGTGGGTCATACATAAGGAAGTTGCTGAAATTTGATGTATTCCATGAATTAGATGTATTGCTGCATCGAAAGCTAAACGAGGCGTGTGACGAACATGATGCGTGTTAACATAAATAGCAGTGTTTCCAAAATTTTCCAATCAGTCGCGGAGGAGGATACCTGGGCGGAGCAAGGTGAGACTTGGGCGGAGCCAGGCGAGGAAGCAGAGTGGAACCCAGCCGACGGGGAGTGGGATGAAAACGCAGCCGCTGAAGGGGAATGGCCGGCGGACGAGAACTGGGAACAAAGTGCCGCCGGCGCGGGCGAGGACGACTGGGGCGGTGAAGCGGAACAAGCTGCGGCACCGGCAGTGCAGTATGACGAGGAAGGAGGGTACTACGATGCGGAGGGCGGGTACTACGACGCCGCGGGGAACTACTACGACCCTGAGGGCAATATGTACGCCGCGGGAACGTATTAGAGGATGGAAAGGAATTGATTTGAGCAATGATTTGAAAATGTGAGTAGAAATATTTTTAATGATGACTTTTCAACTTAAGCAGGTATCGTACTATCATTCAGGTCAATCAGACGCATGATGAACAGGATCGGTTTATCACTTCAACTTGGAATAGAAATACAAGAACTTATGATCGTGGGTTTTAGATATTCTTCGCACAACACTGATTTGCAATCTTTACGCTGCTGTAGCTGTTGCCAAGAGAAGGGTTAATGCAAGAAAAATGCAGCTCGGAAACGGAAAAGTCGTTGAGCCAGGCGGTACTTCCCGCGGGGGAGCGTTGAGACAAAAAGTTGGCAAGCGGCAAATCGTAACAGTACCTTTTAGACCGTATTTCTAATTAGTGAGCACTCTCCTGGACTCTCTTTCCCTTTGTTTCTTCCATTTTTACCAGTTCGTATGGCAGTAGTACCGTCACAGAGTTTTACATCACCTTGTTTATAATACCATACTTGCGCATTGACGACGTTGTCACATTCCAAACCTGTACAGCTAAGAAAGTTCTCTGCAGTATTGTGAAACTTGATTCTGTTGCTTGTCCATCATCAAAAGGCTTAGCTGAGACGCAACCCTTAGGTTGTTGGCGGACACAAAGTGCACCTTTCGTTTGTGTTACTGTGCTGTCGAGCAGAGAGTGATTTTTACCCGCTTCTATTCTAGACGAACAAACACATGGAAGGGAAAGTGGAGAGACAAAATATGAGCGAAAATTCAGCTAAAAAGAAAAAGAAAAAAGCGCTTCAAGTCAAACCGGTTCATTTGCGTCAAACCGGGTTGTACAAGAAGACCCTTGATTTTCCTGCGTCTTTCGGTGCATAAGTCAATGGGTCTACTTACGCTTGCCGCCTTGTAAGTAGATTTCGTTTGTGAAGAAAATCTCATCTACTGTCTTGCACAAAACTATGGCCACAAAGAACGTGCAATTTGAGGTGACGGGGAGCAAGCCTCCCGCCCCGAAGCCGATGAAGAAGCAATTGTGGTCTCTGAATCCGGACCGCTACGACATCGATACGGTCATCGGGACGGGGTCCTATGGTAAGTGGAAGTTTATGGATCCTGGATGAAGATCGCAAGATAGAATTTCTATGCGAGACATTCCTCTGTCGTACTACAGGACCGTGCACCAAGAACAGTGGATGGAAGTAAGCCACAGACCACTGCCAAGAGCATATTTTTTCCCACATCCACAACAGGTCAAGTGTACGGTGCACAGGACAAGTTTACGGGGAAGAAGGTCGCGATAAAGCGGTCGAAGGACGTGTTTGGTGAACTGACGGACTGCAAGCGAATGCTGAGGGAAATCGCCATACTGAACCGGATCGAGCACAAAAACGTCGTGCACCTGCACGAGCTGTATCTGCTGCCGAACCCTGCAAATTTCACAGAGATCGCCCTGGTCTTGGAGCAGTGTCAGTTTGATCTAAAGAAGCTGTACTTATTTTTTTGCTGCTATAATGATAATTCTGTTTCATGTATGCTTTTTTCGGTTCTTTCGCATGCTGTGATTGTGCCATGTGCATGTCCACCTTCGGGAGCATCTTTCTTGATTAGAGAAACTGAAGCGTTACGAGCCTGTTTCACCAAAATGCACTGGATTTTGAATCAGATTCAAATCGACGGAGCAGCTGAATGAAGCAGAATCAAGGACCTTGTTCTACCGGATTTGCTGCGGCGTCAACTACCTCCACTCACAGGGCGTCTGGCACCGCGACCTGAAACCAGCAAATGTATCATTGAACGATTTTTGCGTGACATATTCTGATTGCATCACACACTATCATTTTTATTTTCCGCTTGAAAAGGGTACTGTATCGTGCATAAAGATAAAACGCATGTCGAAAACCTACAGATCCTTCTCAACACGGACTGCACGGTGAAAGTGTGCTATCGCAAGAAAAAAACTGTCTTAGTCTCAACTTGTAATGCCGCGGACATTCTTTTTTCCTTGAGACCACAGGCTTTTGTCATAACATGCTCGACATGCAAGTGCAACCTAAGTCATCTTTCATTCGTGTTTTCTCTTGCTTCTGGCGCATCATTTCGTCCTGAGCGAATTTGTATTGCCGATTCTGCAAAGGTTTGAGACTGAGACAGTTTTTTCCTGGGATATGTGCGACTTCGGGCTGGCCCGCGCGGTTGGTCAGGACAACATGTCCCTGCAGATGCTGGAGCAGGGGGCTCAGGATGCACACGTGAAGCGCGACCTCACCGCCCACGTGGTCACCCGGTGGTACCGCGCGCCGGAGCTGATTCTGCTGCACGAAAACTACACGGAAGCGATTGACGTGTGGAGTCTCGGGTGCATCCTGTTCGAGGTGATGCTCATGGAAAAGAGATACTGCGAGAAGGCAGACATTCCGAAGAAGCGCGTGCCCCTGTTCCCGGGGGCCTGCTGCTACCCACTCAGTCCGCGGAAGGACAAGAACGACAATCCGATCGAGGTATAATGGAGATCAGGAGCGATTTTTGCAGTTGCTGCATTTAAACCGTTGTACATTTATTTTTTGTTGTGCATAAAGTTAAAGTAGCATACGGAAAAATTCATCTCAGGTCGACCGCAAGCACGTGGACCAGCTGCGCGTGATTTTTGAGCACACTGGGACGCCCAGCAAAGCC
This sequence comes from Amoebophrya sp. A120, assembly GCA_905178155.1. Lineage (NCBI taxonomy): Eukaryota > Dinophyceae > Syndiniales > Amoebophryaceae > Amoebophrya > Amoebophrya sp. A120. Next base: position 1,060,984 of record CAJINV010000005.1, read on the forward strand.
GACTACGAGTTTTTGAGCAATCCCGACGCTAAGCACTACTTGAAGAAGCACTTTCCCTCAGAGACGGCGAAGAAGCCGATCTGGTTTTACCACCGCTTAAACGGCATTGAACCGAAGCTGCACGATCTGCTGTCCAGGTAGAAAGGATAGTAAGTTGTAATTGACGAATTATAGTTGTTATACAAAGTTTGCCTACAGAAGTAGAATGAGGAACGAAACGAAATCTGGTGTAGCTGTTCATGCAGGAGTAGATCAAACACTTCTACTTCCAGAAAAACCCAATAACTCCGCCAGGTTGCTCGTGTTCAACCCGCAGAAACGCATGTCCCTGATGGATTGCATGCACCACGATTTTCTCGCGAAAACGGTCCGCGAAGAGGAGGCCCGAGGGAACTTTTTGCCGGGCCGGGGGCCGCACCGGGGGGAGGACGTCGATATGATGGACATGAACGGGAACTGCATCGTGGAAAGCATCAAGTTGCCGTTTCCGGACCACTATCAAATGCAAAAATGTCTGGGTCTGGAAGAATGAAAGATTTATCATGCTTGTCTGGCATGACTGTTAACTCTGTGATGCTTAGGCGTAAAAAGATCCTCTTGCGTGTCATGCAAAAATGGAGCCTGTCATGCGGAATACGCAACATACAGGAGCTCAAAAACTTGTCATGCTTGGTCACCTATATCAGTGAGCTCATTACTGATACAGTCGCATCACAAGTTTCCAGACCCAGACATATTTGCATTTGATAACCACCTGGAGATGAATGAACCGGAGTTGCGCCAGTACTACGTGTACGGATTGGAAGTGAGACTAAATTTCGTGGAACGCACAGGAGGCAAGCATCGCAGTAAAGGATCCATATTTGCAGTGTTGGAACGCGGTGGATTTAACTTGTCATGCGAGCAGTGATTCAGAGCAGTTTAGTTACAGTAGGGGAGCTGCGTGCTCCTGCACTGGACCTGCAACAGGTTGTGCGTACACGATCTGTAGTTTATTTGCAAGTGATAACGGGCAGGAAGAGTCGATTAGCCGCGTGCGCGACCAGAATAACCGCCGCACCAGGAGCGTCAACATGCACCGGTGAGAAAGGTGGGTGAATCTTGTGTGCCAGGTGGGTTTCCGGAGAAGCATCCCTGCTATTTTTAGTTGTTGCGCGCCCACAATTTCGAAATTCTTTCAATTTTTCAAAGAAAACCTTTAACCTAATCATGCACCGACTACGGATACATTGGAATTGGTCCAGAGATGACAAAAAGAAAGTTTTTCGATATGACATGCGCATATCACAAAGTCGAGAGATTACCTTTTACTAGCAAAGAGAGAGTACCTCTACCAGAGTCTACCATAACTGAAATTTTGGAAGAAAGATTACAAGCGAAGATTTTTCATGAAATGCCATGTAAAAAACAGGTTTTTGATTTACAAAATTATATTTCACCACATTGTCGTTTTGTCATGAAGTGTTTGTAGGATGGTTTCGCGTACTAGTAGCGGAAGGGCTACTTCAGATGCAAATGAATTTTGATGATTTAGTTTCAAGAAGGCGAGCACAGCACTTTTTCATGAACGAGCATGCCCTTGCAGAGGTATTAATTTACTTGGCACTAACTACAAAAATCGCAAACGGCGATGATGTGACCATGACACGCACAGGATTCCAAGCATGACCATACAACCCCTTTTGGCATCGAAAGTCAACATCAATTACCCTGCTATAATTGACGCTCATTTATTCGTCTTCAAGAGAATTTTTTGTGAACAGCAATCGGAACTAGCAAGAAAAAGTCTATTTGTTGCGACTTTTAGCTGTCGTCGTTTCAGCGTGTTTTTGTACCGCGGGGCGTGTTCATGCCTCCATCCCGAATACCCGGAGTCTTCACCGACTGATGACTGGCTACTCAACGTAGCATCTAATGTCCGGTGGAGAAACTTCTGGCGTACTTAACAGCTTTCTCACAAATACGACGAGAGGCACGACTCTACTTCGGTTCTTCCAATAAAGGCGATTAGAATCCAAATCTCAGATCAACGTCTTCCTCGTGTAAATAAAAATCGAAAAGCAAAACCGAAGATGACGTCCCCCGTGTCGTCCCCTACATCTTCCGGTCAGGGAAATGCCAGTAGCGGTGTGTTGGAAAAGAAAGCGCAAGGAGCTGCCTCGTCTTCCACGGACGTCGCTGCGGTATACTGTTCTTTAGACTTTTCTCACTTTGCTTGCCACGCTACCTAACATTCTATTCAATTTTCATATTGCATTGTCGATGTCTTGTTCAAGTGAAGGTGGTCGAATAAATCGTTTTCATCTCAAGTTTGGTCTTTCCATCGACATCGTTCCTTTCCAGGCGCCATCCGCTGCCGCAGCTCCGTCCGGGGGTTCATCGAAGTCGGACAGCAAAGACTACTACGGGGCGTATGGTCAGGAGCAGGACTTTTACGACTACAACACGGGCGGAGATCATGATTACAACTACGACTATCACGGACAAGCAGGAGCAGGGGCTGCTGGTCCGGCACACGACCAGCAGCACGACGAGGCCTACGACCCCAACTACGACTACAGCCAGGACTACAGCAACAGCAACGTGGCGTCTTCCACGTCCTACCACGACTACAACAATTACTACCCGCCGACCAGTGCTTCCGGGGAGCACAACTACTACGCGATCCCGATCGCAATGGAGCCCTACGCGATTTTGGAAGAAGCCTCGCAAAAAATCAGCTACAACACGGACTGGGCTGGGCGGGAAATCCGGAAGCAGATGGCGCAGTGCCGGGTTCGCCTGCAGGAACACGTGATCCACCGGAGGCGACAGGTGTCCGACGCGGACACGGACAGCGAGGACGATGAAAACGTATCGCAAGAAAAAAGTGTTACAGTTACACATTGTGTTGCAGGCCACGCAAGACAGACAAGCTCTGTCATGCCGGATATGCATAGGAGCCTCGTTTCATAGGTGTTTTCCCGTAGGATTTCTGCATTGCAAATTTTCTCTCTCATGCAAAGAAATTTGCGTTGCTGAATTCACTACAAATGTGTAACTGTAACACTTTTTTCGTGGGATAAAACGAGGCGTTTTACGACTACCGCCAGCATTTGAACCAGCATTTGCAGGAGGCTTGGACGAAAAAGCAGCAGGAACAACTGGAAAAAGATTTGGTTCCCGTGTTTGAGTTCTTGGATTCTTTCCACTTAGTGGGGCAGCAACTGGAGTTCATCGCGTCGCAAGTCTCGCAAACCTCCATGGCTCTCGCGGAAAACGTGACCAACTGGTGCGCGGCGGAGTACGGCTGGACCAAGCACGTGCAGACGTTGAACATGAAAAGCAGCGACTTGCGGCACAAACAGGCCATCGCCCAGGCGAACAACAATCGAGTCAAGTATAAATGAATGTAGTTTTTGTGCTTCCATGATGGTACACGTTCTTTGGATAAAAATGGCAGAATTTCGAAGTTGTAGAATAAGTTCTTCTCTGTAATTTTTACGAAGTAAAAATGCGTTGTAGTTCGTGCATGGCACAATAAAGCTGCCTATGAGACCACTTAAAACACCGACCTCCACGGCAATATCAGGCAGCAGATGCTCCTTATCGGGGAGGAGCAGAAGCCGTCTTGGTTTTCGCGGAAGGGGAAGTCGCTTGAAAAGCTCGCTGAGGACCAGCATCGACACCAGCAGGCCATCGCGGATTTTGAGGAGCAGCAGGAGAGTCTGGAAACGGTGAAATCGAAGTTGATTCCGCAGGTCCATGAAGACCTGGAGAAGAAGCGGAAGGAGATTTTGCAGGCGGTGGACGACCTGTTTCTCAAAGCGAACTTCGTCGTCGGCTACAAGACGGACCCGAAGGAGTTCCGGAAAACCACGCTCGGGGAAGACAAAACCGCGGCCGGAGGAAGTGCCGGCACAGCAGGTTTTTCGGCGGATGAGTTGGGTCCGCCGCTGTCGTCCAAGCAGTCGCTCAGTGCTAGCGACGAAAAAGGTATGAACGTGAAGCAGGCGAGTAAAGTGACGCCGGTAGACAACGTGCGCATGGCGGATGAAGTGGCGGTTCCAGCTGAGCACCACGCGGAGAACGAAAATGATGTGTCTTCAAAGGAGCAAACCAGTAGAAAAGATGTGGATGGAAGTGCCAATAAGGGTGGAAAACCTCCTGGTTCTACCAGTATGTTGAAAGGCTTTGGAAAAGGAAAACCGGAGGCGCCCCCGAGTAGTTTTCATCCGAGCGCAGGAGCTGCGGATGCGGAAAGTGCGAAGCGCCCGGTGGCGTTTCCGAGCAGGACTGGTCCCGCTGCTGAGGCAGACAAACCCGCGGCTCCCCCGGTCGCAGCCGCGGCGAATGTGGAAACCCCAAAGCGGCCGGGCGCGCCACCACCGACGACCGAGAAAGAGATATCGAAAGAAGAAGGTGTAAGCGAAACCACGTCTGTCACACCCAGCGTAGCCGCGACCGTGAGCACCTCAACAGCGGCTACGTCCGCTGTGGTGTATGAACCCCCGGCACCGCCACCACCAGCACCAGCTGCTGTTGCGCAAGAGACGAAAAGTACTTCCGAAGAGGAGATTGTCGTCGCGGAACCGGAACGAGGCAGTGCTGCAGGGGGACAAGACCAATTGCCGGGCGCGGTGGTGACTGAAGCAACTACGGGAAAGAAGGCCTCGAAAGGGAAGAAGAAGAAAGGGAAAAACGGAGGCTCAGCTGCGTCTTCCTCATCGTCGTCCAGGATTCTGGAGGCGGCAAACAATCCTTTGGCTTAGCGGTTGCTCGGGAAGGGAAACGCTTTCTTTTTTCCGCCCTTGAAAACAAGCATGCTAGCGTAGTGCTTCGGTTTTTTTGAAACGAGCATCAATGGTAAGTTCTGCTTTTCTTGCAAAGATTGGAAGTTGGATTGAGCACCCATCATCAGTCGTATCCCGGTGAGCAGAAGGCTATCGCTGTGTAAGTAGGTAGATCAGAGGTGAACAGTTTAAAATTCGGCAGTTCTGCCTCCCTTGTTGTGGCCGGCTCGCTTGAAGATGCCAGTTACAAGGGCCGTGTTTTTGCGATAATGCGCTTACAAGGTCGAGAAGCCGCATGGAAGGTTAAAGTTATTGGAGAGAGCAGAGCAACATCAAAATCTCTCAACCCGAGATGGCTGCGTCAGAAAAAAATATCAATCAAGAGGGAAAACATTCGTATAAACAACGAGTTGAGAAGTCTCGATGAAGAATTATGAGGAAATGTTTCGCAATCTACTAAGTATTCGAAGGAACCAGTAAGTACCTTTCTGATATCAAACACCTTCGTCGAAGATGATGCAGCAGTCTCCATCTCCGCACCGTTCGGCATCGGCGCCCTCCACGGCTCCCCGCAGCCGTGGCCGCTGCTCTACTGCAGCGTGGGTTTTTCTCGCAGCAAGCTTACGCGAACTTTATTTGCGTGGCCCGCAGCTGCAAGATCCTGAGTCGCATACTCTTGTTTCGGTGTGGGGCGTCGTCGCGGACGAGCACGGTGCGCAAGAACGCAAATCGGAATCCTCAATTTCTGACGCTGGGGAAACCAGTGTCTTGCTTCGAAGCGAGCATTTGCAAAACGGCAAGGATTTGCAGAGGAGAGAAACAGAAGACCGACATCATGACCATTCTGCGGGAAGAGTGTCAACATCTTCCTTTCGTTCCAGCCAGAACGAAGGAAAAGTCCATCCAACGCAAAAGCCGAAGCCAGGGAAGCAGCTGAGGGACGAAGCAGCAGTAGCTGCAGCACAAGAAGAACCGCCGGAAGATAGGACGAAAAACCCAAACGCGATTCCGACACGGGACAAGAACTTGAAGATGCAGGACAAGCACGAGTTTTTGCTGAACAGTACTGCTAGCACTGCTTCGCTGGCACAAGAACATCAAGGCCAACAAAGCGTCGCGAAGGTTGGCAGAGGAGCTGCGGGGAGAAATAAACGCGCTGGTCGTGCAAAGGGTGATACGATCAAGGCGCTGTGCGAAAAGTACGAGCGGCATAGCGATATTTCCGACGGGAGCCTGTGTGCGCTGACGACCGACACGCGATGCTCCATAAAAACGCCGGAAGCCGATGACGCAGAGCTTGAGGACCCGATCGACGGCCAGTGCTGGGAGATCGGGTCCACCGACTGCCCCTTCGGCACGGAGGGGACCAAGTGCGAAACGATAGACGACTGCGCGGCGGCGGCCGACCGGGGCAAGGCCAAGTTTTTCGCCTACGGGACCGGCGCAAACGACTACTGGTGCAAAATCTACGACGTTTGCCCTAGGACAGCGGAATAAATACGGGGAAACTAAGTTGTCAACTGATCGACCGCCTTTTTTACGAACTGCAATAAAGTGTCTCTGTTGTGGCATGTTATTTTTTGCACCGTTCGTGCTGTGAGGTGGCCTCGATTTATTTCTTTCGGAGAACCTTTTTTTCAGGGCAGTTTCCTTCATTTTTGCAGAAGAGAAAATATAAGGTGAAAGTGAAACATATTGCAGCAGGAGAAAATATCAGTGCACGGGTTTTCTTCATCTTCACTGTCATATCCTCCGCGGCGTACAAGGAGAGCTGGACCACAGCCCACGAGTACAAGACCTACAAGTGCATCGAAACCGAGAAGGTAGACGGAGGCAAAAACGCGACCGAAAACGACACCTCTACAGAAGACTCCGGGAAAGGTCAAGACGATGGTACAGCAGAAGCGGAGACTGCGGAAGATCACATGATGCTGATAGCTGCCGGTGGGGCGGGTGCAGCGGTTGTCGGGGGACTGCTGTACTACCACATAAATGTGAAGCCACTGTTTTAGCGTTTTCACATGAGCAGTTCGTAGAGGAAGCACATCATCTCTCCTTCATTGTTGCGGAGTAGTGGCTGGTTGTAAGAAGCTATGTCAGACATATGTCAACCTCAACACGTAGAGCAGGAGGTGTAATAAAAAACGCTTTGTTTCCTACTTTTTTGATTCGAGATTGCGGTCTTGTGCATTATAGTGCCGATGAACATAGATGAAGTGATGCGGTCGTAAGGACCACACGCATGATTTTCATGGGACGCATTCGTGAATAATAACGGAGAATTCATCGGGCTGGTTGAACACGATGTTGCATTTGAAACGGAGTCAAGCGCACATGTGCCGTCTTCACTAACGAGCACTGGCAAAACGATCATTCGCATGTGATCTGCGAGTCTTGGCGTCAGCATGTGTGCGACGGCGCCGAGCTTTGAGTACCTCTTGCGCGGTGGTTGAAGAAGACGTGCGTGGAGCGGCAGTCTGTCAAGCAAGGGAAAACAACAATGAGGAGGATACTACTGACGAGACGAGTTGGACTTTTTACATCATAGTTAGAAGTTTTCCTTGCCCTTGGTATGACAGAGTGATGGACCAGAGTAGAATTTGTATAAGTAATTTGAAATTGGTTATTTCTTTGTTTTGCGACCATGTTCCGTGTCCTTTCAATAGCAGGGCGTAATTCAGGGCGTGTCAGGGCGTGATTCGCTGCCAGCGGATCATGCGAGACTTGAAGAGCAACAGCAAGTGCACAACATGATGCAACGACAGCGGGGCCACGAAAAACAAACCGAATGCAGTTAGGTCTTGGAAAAACGTCTTCCCGTAGTTCGGCATCTCTGCGATCCGGCCGCCCGGCACTCGCGCGCCACGAGCGGATACGCTTCGCAGCGTGGGTTTATGCCTGTGCTGCAACGAGGATCCAGGGCGTTGCAGTCGACCCGAGTCAACACTTGTTGGTAGACCAGCACAACGAGAAGCAGGAGCAGCCTGCCCAGAGCATAATTTCCGACACGGGGGAGACCGATGAACTACCAGCGAGCGGCCTTTTGCTCAGAAGCGAGCACGTGGAGAATCGACCGGAACGAGGGCAGCAGGAAAGTGTACTAGAGGTCGACGTCACGGCAGCTTCACCGTCCAGTGCTGATACGAAAAATGTAGTTTCTGAGAAAAGTAGTAGTGCACGAGGTAAAGAAGACGTGCAAGAAGCATTAGCACCGACAGACCAGCAACGGGACCGCGGCGAAGAAGTAGCTGTAGATGAAGCGCACCGTCTTGCAGCTCGCGTAGAAGCTCAAACGTTGTTCAGAAACGAAACTTCAGCGGTGCTGCGTCCACAAACAGAACAGCATACGCAAGGGCGGGAGTTTTTGAATGCTAGTGCCAAGGATCGAGCAGGCATAGGAATCATCCGAACTACGGGGGGAATCGTGAAGAATAATTACACGACCTCCGGAGTAGAAGATGAAGGAGTGTGGCGCCCAGGAAGTGCAAGTGCGCTGCTTGATGAAGGTAGTAGTATACAGGGATCTGCGAGTGGTGGTCGTGTAGTAGCAATCCACACAACATCAAGGGAAGATGAACATGAACAAAAAGGTGAGCAGTTTAAATTTGCGACCCGTGCCGGACAGGGGTTCTGTGACGCTGGATATGATGTCTACGACGCGGTTCCCTCCGGTAAAATATGTGGACGAGCGGACGGTGAAGAGTGCACCTGGAGAGTCTGGTGCGGAGACTACACGAGCATTTTGCATTGCAGGGAGTCCGGAGGTTCGTATGTGCACAAACCGGGTATGGTTTTTTTTGCCGTTCGACCCGCCGGTCTCGGGCACGTGCAAGCTGATGTGGGGGAAAAAATGCCCATTTGACGTGAACAAAACCAGTCCCACGTTTGACGACGATTTCTGTACCTCGACGGACGTCTGCGCCGCGGAGGCCGACCGTGCGCACGCAGCCTTCTTCTCGTGGAAGAAAACTCCAAAGGAAGGAGGCGGTTATGTTTATTGGTGCAGGGTATTTGACGCTTGCCCCACCGCCAGGTCGGACTCAGCTGGCTTTGTGACCTATTAGCAAATGCAAATATGTCTGGGTCTGGAAACTTGTAATGCTTGCTAGGGAAGAGTGAATGCCCTGCCACTGTAATGCGCCGCCTTGCATGAGAAAGGTCTGCGCTGCTTAGTGTTGCGTTTTCCGCATGACATTTGCATGACACCACAAACACCGTGAGGACGACCACAGGGGGCCCGTCTCAATGATGATGATGATGATGATGACGACAGGCAAGAGGCCCTTTTCCGGCTAGTCATACCAGACAAGCATGACAAACGCGCATTCTTCCAGACCCAGACATATTTGCATTCCATACCTATCGCTGCAAGACAACGACGACAACCACCACCTCCACGACCACCACTACCTCGACGACGACCACGACGACATCCACCACAACCAGCATTTCCGTGAACGAAACTGCCCAAGACAACGCGACCGCCGAAGAGAAGGGCGGAGGCAACGGTGCGGACGAGAAAGCAGCGGCCGCCGGAACGGGAGGCGGCACCACCAACATTATGCTACTAGGCGGCGGAGCTCTGGCCTTTGGGGGAGGATTGTACTTCTACCTCGGCCAAGAAGCCGACGGAGGTGCAGGGGCGTTCTGAGGTGGAGGAACAAAACAACATCCGTTTTGGTATAGAATTACCGCACCACAACCAGGTAGAACAAAGAACTCTGTACTGTGATTCTTGTTTTTATTACGCTTAGCGTACTGAGTTAGGCATTTCCATTTGAGAAAGAGTTTGCCGGGCAGCTCCGGAAATGTTCACTACTGCTCAACTGCAACGCCCGAGACAGTGGAATAATTGATCTGAGGCAGTGTAGTGGCCTTTGCCTTGTTTCTGGAGCGCAAGTAGTTCTGCTTCCAGGAATGAGATGCCATAGGAAAAACGCTACGGGTGTAATATTATATTTATTCGCACTGGTCGTGGGTTTCGGTTTTCGTGGAGGAGATATCTTGAAACTCGCTAGGTCGAAGGGGGTTTTTGCGTGTTTGCTTCTCTTGCAGGGATCGGTTGTTGGCGAAGAAGGATACTGCGACTGCCATCCCGGGGAATGAGAAAAGACCTTGCTTTAGTACTTGTTTGTGAACTCTAGGAACCCGAACTGTCTGATATTTTTGCTCAAGCCGCAGATGTATTCTTACTTACGAAGGGAGAATGAAGTGCCAGTACATTTGCTTCGTTTATCTTCCGGCATGCGGTTGTTTTGCTAGCGAAACTTGCGTCGAGGAATAGTTCTGATGAAATTTAGTTTAGTAGTACCAATTAAAAGCAGAACTGTTGACACTGTCGTATTTTTTTCCCTTTGGAACATGCATCATTGAGGTTCGCATTGGTAAAATGCCTGACTCTACCGGGCGACCTACTTACATTGAGCTCCTGAAGCGGGTGCTGGATCCGATCGAGGATGAGATGTTGGAGACAGCGACCACCTTACTGAAGGGCGATCTCGGGGCGCCCTCCCTCGATAACTACGACGAGGTGCTAGACAAGATTGTCAAGCTTGGCGACAAAGTTCGGACCCAGATTGAAGAGTCCATTGTCGAAAACAGGCTGGCAGACCTTGTTGGTGAACCGGGTTCGACGGAGGCGGTGGAGTCGACGCAGGCGGTGAAGTCCGAGCTGGATTTGGACGTGGAGGATGAGATGGAGGACTACTTCCTCCATCTAGTACAGAGGCCCTCTGTAAAGCGGTTTGACGCCGCTTCGGCCCCCATCTACTTCAAGCTGCTGCACGGATTCAGTGCCGAAAGCATGGGTTCCTTTGCCGACTCCGTGTTTGGCTGGACAATCGAGAAATTCACCCTCGAAGAATTTTTGGAAATAACTTCCAAATGGCACCCGTTTTCGCGGTTTGACGACAACGGGACGAGCATCGCCGCGGTAGAAGAGCGAGCAATCCCGCAGTGGTTTGGGCAGCTCGTGTCGAGTGCGGTTCGCCCGTCGAATGGCTGGATGGGGGATCGGAAGCAACCACTCCCGGAAGAAATTGTCTCGCAAATCATGGACGCCGGGATGCGACCACTCCGCTTCGCAGTGCTGATTTTCTGCGACGAAGCAACGGAGTTGGGCGAACTAGAGGGGCTACCACTGTCCGACGTTTTGAGTGCTGTCGTTCGACACCGACGGGAAAACGATGGCGTATTTCCTTCAAGTGAAGACCACGCCATCGAACTCCGGTTGGTTTTTCACGAGATTCCGCCCAAAAGGTATGCCCACGGGGTTTTTCCGCGGCGACTGCGGGAAGAAGCATCGTAAACCTGCGGATTGTGTGGGCTTTGCACCAGTTTTGGGTCGCAAATCGAATCACCTGGTCAATTGAAGCTCTTTCTGTGTATCTATTTTTTGTCCACCGTTTTGATTGAATTTGAACTGCTTCAACGATGCTATCGGATGAAGATTGATGTGTTTGTGCCAGCGCACCGTCTTTAGCACGAACATTGCAACTGAGCACGAACATTGTACTTCTACCTCGTTCAACAGGGCGGCAGAGGTGCAGGGGCGTTTTGAGATGGACGAAGGCACCATCCGCTTTGGCAGACGAGATGAAGTGCCACAGGAAGACGAGCTCTGTACTGCGCTTCTTGTTGTCGCATATTTCGTTTTACTTGAGAATAAGTAGGCGATTGAGATGAAAGCTACGATAAATACAGAAATGCATGTCAATGTGTAACTTTATCGTGCCGTGGAAAATGCTGTTCTACATCCATGATCAATCATCTGTGGTCATCAGTTCACAGTTGTTACATCTCGAAAAGGTTAGTACTACTAAGGAAGCTTTTGGTCCAAAGAGTCAGATCACAGTGGCTACAAGTTCTTGAAATCATAATACGAACGTGAGCGCCGAGAAAGACGTGGCAGATCCTCCCAGTTCTGTGTCATGTCAGAACTCCAACGCCCGCGTGTTTTTTGGCGTGATTTTTACTACGTAGATTTGCCGGACGGCAAGAGATGCTGGTGGAGCGCGCTTCTACGCCTTGCCAGTACAAGAAGAAGTAGAGAGGGTAGTACGACGGAAGCCACGGAAGAAATAAGCGAATCGATCATGTTGAAGATTGCGGAGCGGTACTGGTGCGCGAACCGCCGTGGTTTTCTTGTCTTCAACTTTCTAAGCTGTCTGTTCTTCCACTTGTCACTGCGAGAACACTGCGCGACTTTCACCTTGACTTCCGCGGCAACAGCGCCACTGCTTCCGGATAGAAACATAGGAAGCCACCAGGACGTCGCTTTCCACCCAGCTCCAGGCCGGCGCGGAACGGCCCCCCCTACAATCTCGAAATCGTGGCGGAGATTCTTTCTTCGGCCGTTCCAGTGCGCGCGTCGCAATGGAGGCCAGTCTGGAGCAAGTGGGGAGACAGTAGCCCGCGCGGATGGAACACCCTCGGAGGACGAACAACGCAAAACCGAAAGGGCCTCAGAAGCTCTTCTGCAGCGACACGCAGCTGAGGATTGGATCGCACGAGCGGAAACCGCTCTTGCCGAAAATCGTGGTTTTGAGTGGACCGGCAGTGTGTACTCGAAAAACAGCCTGCCAGCGGACTTCTGGACGCGAATAGCGGGAGGTGGTGGTTGGGCGGTGGAAGACGAAAACCTTACTGTTGTAGACCACGCGCCGCCGTGTTCGAGTTTATTTCCGACGCACGACAATGCTGACGACGTCATCCTTCGTCGAAGCATTCTGTGTGACAAGCGTCGTTCTTCCCGAAGCAGGCACTTGGGTGGAGAACAAGTTGAACCGCAAGAGGACTCGACGTCCAGCAGACCGATGCCGCCGCCGCCAATGCAGAAGATGCGGAGAGTAGATAACAGACAGGACCAAGTTCAGGAGACAGAAGTGCAGCCAGTCCACCGTATTGTGGCAGGAGACTACTGCTCTCGCCTGCAGGTAACGAACACGATCTACCACAACAGCTGCAAGCGGGCCGCCCCTGCGGAGACCATTGGCACACGAACTCGTTTTGTTGATGCCCCGAGGAAGGAAGTTCTAAACCTGTTGCAAAGTAGACGAAGCATAGAAACTGACAAGAATAATTCATCTCATGACCATGTTGATCTGGTGGATTTCTACGGAAGCACGGCAAGCGGAAAAATGGCTCAACATTTCCGTCCACTACAGAATGGCTTCCTGCGGGTAGTGACGGGCAACGTAAAAAAGCTGTATGGCGGAGTCCTGCCCACGTACACCGACTTCGAGGATCGCCATGCGCTCGTGCGCGGCGCGGAAAACGGCAGTCGCAAATTGGTGGAACTACGATCGTACCTCGACGTCCGAGTCCTCGGCTGCAGCTTGTTTCCCGGCGCCGCGTCGACGCCAAAGAGTTGCAAGAAAGGAAGCGTCGTCCCCTCGACGACAAAGTCTGCCACTTCTGCGTCGTCCAGTTGTTCTACTGTTCCTAATTTTGGTTGTTCTACATCTCCCGGCTCGACGACCCCGGGCTCGACTCCCGGCTCGTCGGTAGACATGAGCTGCACATCTGACTCTGCTTTTTGTGCCCCTTCATTCGGTGGTGGAGAGGAACCACAGCACTGCGTCGGCTCTCCCAGCGTAGCGGGGAAAGAAAATCCTCACCCAAACCTCGACGCCGGCAGTGTTCCTGAATTTGTCGGCGCAGACTTTTTGGAACCTCCAAAGCACGCCGCGTGGCGCTCTTTGCGAATCTACGAGAACAGCGGCGTGGGAGTGCAACAGCCGGAGGAACCTCTGGGTCTCGGCCGCCAGCAACCACATCTGCGCCGCCGACCCCCGGTGACACGGGTTTGGATCCGCTATCTTGTGTTCTGGGAGCCGACGGACACCGGAATTCCGAAGGCACTGCACGCACTGGCGCAAGACGCGGAGCAGCTGGAATTCGAAGCGCTGCAAAGCCACGTGGCGGCCGAAGTGGGGAGAGCGGCCTCCGCGGAGCAGCATTTGCGCTCAGGAGCGCAGGAGAAGTTGAAAGGTACAGGAACATCTTCACTTCCGCCCAAATCGGGCACCGGCTCCGACAGACTCATGCTTCCAGAAGGCTGGAAGAAAGATGATCTTCCGCCACCAGATTCCGCGTTTTGGTTTTCCACAGGCAGCAGTGTTCCGCCAGATCATAATTCCGCCGCTGATTTAGGCCGGAAGAAAGTGGAGTGGTATCTCTTCCACGCGAAGCTGGACACGCCGTCGGGGAAGGGCCGCCGGGGCAGCACCTCCAGCAGCAAGCACAGCCTGTCCTACCCGGAGCGCGTAGACTTCCGGAATGGGGTGCGGTGGCAGGCGGTTTTTGACCTGTCAAAGATGTCCGCAGAACAAGTTGCGCAGGACTTGCAGACTTTGGTAAGTCCTCTCCTCAGCGGGCAGCAAGAAGGAGAGGATGATTACATCTACAAAAGAAAAACACACGAGCTTCTGCATTCGCAAACCGCGAAGTTGAAATCGCCTTTGTGGTTGCTGGGGCGGAGCACGTTGATCAGTTCGGAAGTTGTGTCCTCCACCCCGGAGCAGCGGCACGTGCGCGGCCGCGGACGTGCGCCGGTGGACTTTAAGGGCTTGCCGCCGGTGGAAGCAGAGTTCGAGGACCTCCACCGGTACGGCGCGAAGGAGCATCAGTTTCTTCCCTACTCGGTGTCGCGCTACAACCCCTGGGTGCAGCCCACGATGGGGGCTCCGAAAGACATGTCTGGGCTCTGGACCGTGCGTAAGTCTCTGACATGGAAGGACGAGCCGCGGCGCTTCGTCGAGTTTTCCTACGAAATGATTTGGGCTGAGCACGAGGACGGCCGGCCGGGCTGGCGCATGGACGACCGCATGAGCGCCTTCGTCAAGTTCGCTCTGAAGCCTCCCACGGAACTGGGGCACCGGAAGGAGTTTGAGGCGATAAAGAAGCAGTTGCAGGAGCAAGCTCACTGGACGGAAGTCGTAACCGAAGAAGGCGGGAGGAAGGGAGGGACATAGGTTCTAAAAGCCCTTGCGCAGTGCATCTCTCCCTTTTTTTCCTCAACTGATCACCAGCTTTGTCTCTTTTAGAGACACAGAGACAGTGGGTCCACCGACTTGTCTGTGCTGCATTGATGTGTTGCTCCATTGCTATTCCGAATGCCATGCCACGCATTTTGTGAGGATCATTTTGCACGAGAATACTGTAGTTGAAATGAAAGAAGGCACAGCACATGGTCGTCGCGTTTCTGCGTGTCGTCGTGTGTCTTGCCGTAGTCAGGTCGTCACAGTCACATAAATCTCATTCATTGTAGTTTGCAAATCGCCAAGAAAAAATGCACTGAAATACAGTTTTGTTTGATAAACGCAAAGAGTTGACGGAAGAGAAGGACGAGACCAAAATTGCATGGCGATGCCAGTGCGGCTGGCTCTTTTACTTCTCTGTATGGAAAGGCCGGCAATAACAATATCCTGCAAAGTGTAAAAAAAATGCTGTCCTCGCTGCGCATCGGTCTTTGCGGTTCTACTACTTTGTTTCATGCCGTCGAGTCGTGTTCCGACTTCCAACCGTATCATAGATACACCCTTTTTGAGAACCCAATTGACTAGCCGGACACGTCAGCCTAAGGTGGTACTCGTGTGTACATCGGTCTAAGTAACGAGAAGCACATGTAGGTCTTCGACATTTGTTAAGAGCGCTTCTTCTGCGACACTTAGTCTCTCACGTGTGTATCTAGCACGCAACTAGCTTCTGACGTGGACCGATTCGAATCAGGTTCAATAAGGAGGAAAAGTTTCACTTTCACGGAGTGGGAAAGAAGTATTGACATACACGTAGGCGGAAAAAGCACTTACTGCACTTACTTGCAGGTCCTCATTATCAAAACATATGGATATATACTCTAACTACTAACCCTCCAGAGATCCTTTACTCGTTCCATTGTTCCTAGTACTGTATACAATTATGGACAGCTGCTCCTCGCCCCAGCCTCTCTGCCGTCTGTCTTAACCCCATCCCCTCACCAGCCCCCCGAGGTCGCTTTCGCAGTGAACAACCTACTGCGAACAACCACTTCCCTCCCCCCCACCCCACACTTCTCCCTCCCCCCCTTAGTATCGAAGCAAGATGGAGTTGAATCTGGTGAAAGCGCAACCCTTGCGGTCGGTGTACGTGCGGGCGGATGTGTATGGAAGCGTCAGGTTTGAAATCGACAAAGTTGAAATGATTTGTCATGCATACAATGGATACCAGTTGGAAGCCCAATTTCCAAGCGGCGCATGACAAATTTTCGGAGCTCTGGAATCCAATTTGTCATGCTGTTTGGGCACAGAAGACTGCTTTTGTCATGCTCCTCTAGCAGCTCTATCCCAAACCCTAAATAGGCTCACAATCTGCCTCATTTGCCATCCCGGCAAGACAGGCATTCCATGCCTTGCATTTTAGGCATGAGAAAGCATTTCAACTTTGACGATTTCAATCCTGACAGGTCCATAATGTGAATGCGTTCGAGGCGGTGATCGACCCCAGCATCCGCGAGGTGTACAGCGACAACAAGTTTCACACCTCCACAAACGCGAAGATGGTGGAACAATACATTCTGCAGTCGGGGTATCCAAGAAAAAAACGTTGTTAGTGTAAATTTGTGATGCGCAACATGCAAAGTAATTGCGTCTGTCATGCTTGGCATGCATCGTAGGGTCCATTAAAGGGCGTTTTCACGTACTATCTGCGCATGACAGGTTTTTGCTGTCATGCCAGACAAATTTGTAATGCTGTTCCTCCAAAGAAGTTACACCTACAATGTTTTTTTCTTGGATACGGGGGAGCAGAAGGGGTTCCAGACCCGGGACAAGGAAATCCTGTGGAACATGGAGATCAACACGTTTCAAGTGCGCCACGAGGTGGCCAAGGAGTGGTCCTTTTTCGTCAGCGTCATGGGCCTGTCGCACTCGCAGAAGGTGGCGGCCGACCACCTGCAGTTGGTCAACAGGTGGAGCGGCCGGAAAATCATAGTGATAATCGCCGACCACGGGTTCCGGGGTCATGGGTACAGCAGAGTACCTGTTTTTTCATGCACTTTGACTTTCTCTCGCATAGGGTTAGGGATCCGATTGCATGGATCCGTGACTCCTTTTTCTCCAAATGGCGCGGTGTCATTTTTCCTGCCTCTTTTAACATTTTCGCTTCGTTTCCTAAAGACAAAAATTCACTTCACCGCAGCGCCCACGAGTTTTTCCAGATAGCGATTGCGTTGCATACGCAGCTGGGCGCCAACGTGCTGATGTTCGAATCTCCACCGGAATTCGAGCGGAATGTGCGGGACTACGTGGAGATTATGCCCTCCATCATCCTGAAGATCCTGGATTTCTACCGCATCCACAAATTTGCCGCGTTCGGCCTCGGGTACGGGGGCGCAGTGGCGTTTCGGCTGTACATGCTGGCCCCGGTTCGGTTTTCCTCCCAGGCACACGTGATGATCAACCCCAGGTTCCTATCTTGAGTAAAAACGTACCCACACCAGAGTCAGGATGGGGATTTTGCAACACAAAACTAGGAGTTTTGTGAGTCACGCATGACAAGTTTCAGTCCGTAAGGTAGTGCAAGTTAGCAAGGAAAGCCGCATCACAAATCGACCTGCTGATCCTGTTTACAGCATTACAAGTTCCCAAACACGATTGAAAATGCCTGTCATGGGGTTGCGCATCACAAATGTTCCTGTCATGGCAAATCTGCATGACAACTATGGTGTGGGGACGTTTTTACACAGGATAGTTCCCAGAGGGCGTGGAGCTCCCGGAGCGGTTCGACATCGTGAAAACGATGAAGCGGGTCGGGTTCGAACCCAGCCAGTTTTGGCTGATCCGGTTGCAGCGGAAACTCGATCAGGACGGGCTACCGATAAAATCCACCAGAATAACGCACGAAAAAAGAAAGATATCGGACAAGGTGAGAAAGAGCCGTAGTATCTATGGATAAGTAGCTACGGACTAGTCAACATACAGGTGAACGTGGACATCACTATGATTTGCATTAGTTTCCACCATGGCAGCTCGTTTGTCTTACACTTGCTTTTGATGATCTCTAGTACTGCTTTCAGCAGTGGAAAAATTCGAAGGACCACAAAAACGTCGTCAATTGATTCAAACAACAGATTCTCGAAGACAGTTTCCAGAGCCTGCTTCAGCGCGTTATGCAGGAGATCAAGGGGTTGAAGAAGCGCTCCCCCGACGAGGTGAGGACGAAAAATGGAGCTTTTTTCGACGAGGTAATTTTTTCCCAGGACATCCACTACAAAAACATGCACTGGTTCCGGATGTTCCCCCACGACCCCCAGACGTTGTTGATCCTCTTTTCCCGAAAAATGACCAAGTGCCTGATCACCTACTTTGTCGCGCAACGGTTTCCCTTCCAGCACGAGGTGATCCCCATGCCGGGGTCGGAGCTCGCGGCGGTGCAGGACAAGAAGGCACAGGAGGCGGAGGAGGAGGAGGACAGCCCCGGACAAAAGAAGGGAAAGAAGAAGCGCAAAAACGCGAACGCATCCTTGCGAGAGATGGGGATCGGGGTCGGGGCGGCCGGCACGACCAGTGCGGGGTACTGTCGTGGCTTTTTTTTGGTGCCCTTAATGTCACTGTGAATCAGAATCTGGTGGATCATGATCTGCATGGCAAGTAGAATTCTTTCTGATGCTCACAATTTCAAACAGCTCACCGTCCGTCTCTTCCCCCGCAATGAGTCTTGTCAAGGGTCAGGATGGACAAAACATAACCGCCAGCAGCGGTTCGGGTTTTGAAAATAATCTGAAAAAGGAGATAAAAGCTGGTGAGGCCGCAACATCCAATGCCGCGGGGGACGCACAAGCGGCGGGTGAAAATAGCAAAGCCGCGGAAGGTAGTACCAGTTTAACAGAGGCGCAACAGCCAACCCAGCCAGCAGAGGGAGACCCAGCTGCATCCGCACCGGCCAAGGAAACCCTGCTCCCGCCCGTGGGGGAGTCACCAAAAGTTAAAGAAGCAACACCCGCGGGGGGCTTGGGTTTGATAGACGAGGGCAGTGAGTTGATACCTCTGGAGGGCGGGGGGACGATTTCGTTGGCGGAGTTGCAGAGCCAGCAAGCGGCGGCTGCCGGGGAGGCGGATACGCTGATGTCCCTGTTTGGCGGGGAGCCAGGATTGTCTCAGCAGTCGGATGACGTTCCGAACAAGCTGCAGGTACTGATTTAGGTTTTTCGTGATCGGTCATAGTACCATTTCCTCTCCAGTGTGTACATCAACTTGTTGAACAAGAGCGAGTTTCATTTGTTCCAACACGACGTAAGTATATCATTACATCACTTCAGTCCTCCCTTCCCGCGATCGGAGAAAATTCCCCAGGCCACCAGCGACCCGGTAGTTCCCAATCCCAGCAGCGTCCCGGCAGTTCTCAATCCCAGCAAAGACCGGGCAGTGCACAATCACAAAAGGACCGCCCGGGGTCCTCCCAGTCGCAAACCGCGAAGAACACGACGTCGACAATAATGCCCACCGCGGCGGAGGAGGAGCAGTCGAAGAAGGAGTTTGAAGCAAAGGCCGAGGAGGCGAAGGCCGAATTGCGAAGGCTCGCGGCGGAGGACGCCCGGAAACAGGAGTCCACGGTGAACTTCGGGTTGATCCGCGAAATGGACGCGATCGTGAACCGGCCCGAGGAACTGGGGTACAACTGCTTTGGCGAACTGGCCAGTCTCGCGAAAATGCGGAAGGCGCAGGTGGGCCTGCCCGACCCGAACAAGCGGCCGGTGTTGATCGGGAAGGAGATCAACCCGCTGCGCAAGCTCCGGATGGAGGAACGGCAGAACGAGATCATGCGGAAAATGGCCGTGGGCGGGCTGGACGCCGAGGCGGAGGAGAAAAAGGAGCGGCAACGCGCGGTGAAGTACTCCGTGGACTTGTCGGCGAAGAACCTGGCGATCTTGGAACGGGAAAACGTATCAAATGCAAATATGTCTGGGTCTGGAAAGTTGGAACTTGTAATGCTGGCGTTACATTCCTGCGAAATCTGTATTGCGTGACCAACAAAAGTGGCAGCCTCTCACGTCATACAAAAACGCAGTCTCTCATGCGGAGTTCGTATGAGAAAGCGTTCTGTACACTTGTCATGCGTTCTAGCATAAAGGTGTCTTTTCATCATGCACATTTTAGCATCACAAAGTTCCAGACCCAGACATTTTTGCAATCCATAAAACGAAGATCTGTACAACAAGAAGCTGTTGGAGATCGCGCAATATCCTGTGCAAAAGTATCGTACTCGTAGTAATTGCATTTATGCATTACAAGTCTTTGTTTCAAGGTAAGTCAGCATTACAAATGCAATTCTTGTAATGCTGGGCGAGTCTGTAATGCAATTTATACTAGTGCGATGCTTTTGCATTGCATACGCAACAGGAGGAGGCACAGCTGGAAAAGGTCCGGAGACACGACCGCCGCGCGATGGCCAGCTCCTTCACCGCGGGGCCGGGGCGGTCAATCGCGATGTCCTCCACGGTAAAAGGGGCGAGCCGGTTCGGCACGACGACCGCCGCGGATCAAGGCAAGAAGATGCAGGCCCTGAAGGACCTGCTCGCGCAGCCCGCCGTGGCGCCGGCCGAGGTGCTCGTCGGCCCGGAGGGCGCGGCGCCGGCCATCGCGGGGATCATACCGGGGGGAAGGCAGCGGGTGGAGTTGGCGGCCCAGGTGCCGGTCAACGTGGATTCGTTCGAAGACGAGAACGCGCTGGCGGAGGTGTACCGCAGTCGGTTGGCGGACGCGCAGCGAGCCACGGACAAGGAGGAGACGGACAAGGCAAAAAAGATACGGCACGAGCAACAACACACGACAAGGTATCTATTAACGTCAGAATCGCTTTTTTTTTCGTTCTGTCGTGGTCCAGAAGCAGATGTCATGACATGAGAGCGTACGGATCCGAAATAACATATTTTGAATAAATTTGAATCGCCCGCCGCCACTATGCATCAACAGCAGCAGTCGCTATGTCTACGATCAGAACCTCCTTTGATCCAAATTTCTACGCGCCATTTGCAAGAGCGGGGCGCGTGTCCGCACATTCTTGTGAGGATTTCTTTTCAAAAAATACGCCCTGGCTCATCTAGTGGACGCAAAAGCGAAACAATTCTGACCCTGTACTCAGCGGGTGCTTCTTCGATCCAATTTGTGGAGCACTCGTTCTCTTTGGGGTCAACAGCATACAATACACATTCATCTTTCTGCTTCTGCACTAAATCACAGCGAAGGCGCTCAATGAGTGCTCATGTTCTGGAATGTAATACCGAAAGACAAAGAAACAACAAAAGAAGTAGGTCGTGCGCAAGATAGAAATCCAAATCCCTGAAGATCATGCTACTATACCAAATAACAGGGAAATGCGTCTGGTCGCGCTGATGCAGCAGCGGAAGGAGATGGAGGGGGTGAAGAAACTCTACGACGAGCAGCAGCGCGCAGTCAAGTACGGCGACCCAGAAACCCGGAAGATGGAGGCGGTGCTGCAAATGTCGCGGGAGGAATTCGAAAACGACCAGGCAAAGCTGGAAGCGAGCTTGACGCGGCGACGGTAAGGACGCGGGGTTGAAGCGACGACCGATGGCTCGATGTACAAACAAACAATGCAGGCATGGTTACTGATGGTCAACGCAATTTTAGTACGCAGCTATGACACTGTGAAAATGGTTATGGTAGAATATGGTTTCGAATTCGATACGATATAGATGAAATATGGTAAAACTGTGAATCGCAGACAGCGTTGCCCTGTCGCAGAGAACGGTTTCGATATGAATCAAAAAGGTATACATGAACTTCTGAAATGTACATGTAAGATTGACTTTGACTACTACCCAGTGACTGTATCTGTACCCTGAAGAACCCTAGTACCCCTGAATTGGCCTGATCCTGAATGTACGTGAGCAATTTGCAGCCACTGCGCTTGTACGATAAAATGCGAAAAGAAAATACGTCACTCACCACGGAAACGGACCCTGTACTGGAAAAAAATGGGTTGCAGTTCGACGGTGCTGGAGTCTTACTCTTGCAAACAGTTGATGTTCCTGAGCTTGTTGGTGTTCTTCTTCTGGAGCGTGTAACGCGATAGCGCGTCTTGAAAGGTTTGGACCACGACGTAGGACGTTAAGGTTGAGTAGCATTCCGCGTCGTGAAAGCCCGTTGCATGAGTTTTGTTTGCGTCTCCGGGTCCGAAAGTTACCCAAGAAAAACAGTGCGTGAGTTAGTTAGCAGAACATGCTCTCCGTGTCAGACACACTTCGTTCGGCGTTGGTTGTGTTTGCGCTACCGAGATCCCCGCGTTCTTGTTCTGCTTCGCAGCAGGACCGGGGTTCCGTGAAGCCGCGCGTCAGACCGACCTGGAACGTGGAAAGAGTACGGGCGGCGACGATTTTCTGTGAAGAGAAGCGCGACGCTGGTTTTGGTGGTCTCTATCTTCGTAAAGAGGATGGAAAAAAATTTGGAAGCCACCAACTCCGATCCATAAATCCCACAGCGCAGGACGGAGTCTCATCAGCCTGCAGTTCCTCGACGGCAGCGGGTAATAAATTTTGCAGAACTAACGATAATGTGGCTAGTGCGGCTGCCGCAGACGGTGCTCCGGAGGACGGGCTCTGTTACGACCCGGACTTCCAGTCTGCCGACGATTTCATTCACAGCGGCCACGTTGTTGTTTTCCTGAAAGGCACGCTGGAAAAGCCGCAGTGTCACTTCAGTGCGCAATTCGTGAAAATTTTGAAGCAGGTCTCACCCGGTCTTTCGACGCAGCACAAGGGCACTAAAACGAACAAAAGTGATTCCGTAGCCGATGACTTTGAACTACTGCACAGAGAAGGAGTTCCCACGACGGTATACAATATCCTCCTTCCTGACCTTCAGTGGCTTCGGTCGGAGTTGAAGACACGGGAGGACGGCTGGCCGACGTTTCCGGTCCTGTTTGTTGACGGGTTTTGTGTCGGTGGGCTGGACGTGGTAAAGGACTTGGCTCGTTCAAACAGGCTAGAGGCAATTTTGAAAGATTCGACCGCGTTGCAAATGTTTCTGGAAGAGAGAGAATTGAAAAAGGCTTTGGAGATCATGTAGTTGTGAAAAATGCGAGAGGAAAGAACTGAGTAGAAACTCGAGCTCGTCGTGGCAATGGAATAGGACTGATGTATGAGAATGAAGTTGTAGTGTGGAATCGAAAGACAGTGACAAGCTTTATCTTCGTTCTCGTGGTCGAATTATCCACTCTCATCGTCGTGTTAGTACAGACAAAGAGTGTTCCTGTTCCAGAGCGCAAAAAGCCAGCTATTCGTCATTATTCACACTGTGAATTTACAGAGACGCAGAAGTCTTGCAAAATCCCGTACTAGTTCGAGCTCGTAGAAAGCGTCTATTCAGTAACTTTTGCTTCTTTAACTTTAGCTTTTGCTTTGTCGTCGACAGGTAGACCGAAGAAATCCGTAGAACTTGAAGGTTAAAAAGATCCGTTTCGTGGCACGGCAAACATAAGAGAAACAGAAGAAAAACCTCTTCACGTGGGTCGTCGTAATCCTGTTTCTGTTAGTCAACCTGGTCCTGTTTTCTCCTGCTTGCTTATAGAAGTCCATAGATTTTCATTTTTCAAAATTTGAATGTAGTACGTTTCCACTCTCACGAATAGCTTTGGCCACAACTTTTCGTCGACCTAGCTTTATTACAGGGAGCATTTTAAGGACGAAAGTACGTTAGCCTGCTCGACCATTGTCCGTAAAAACGACTAATTGTTTAAGAATGAGAGCAAGTTACTAACGCTCTTCTAGGTCATGCTCGTCTAGCCCAAAGAAAACCAATCCGATTTTTTCCTTGATTTCCAAAAAAATAATAGCAAGAGGAAGTACGAAAAAGTACTCGCCGAGAGGGAGAGAGAAAAGGAAGTTTCAACGTATTCACAACGCACCAACAATCCAAAATGCCGAAGACTAAGGCTCAGGCGATGAAGGTCGTGGCCATGAAGAAGGCCGAGAAGCCGGCCCCGGCGAAGAAATCCTCCGGCAAGGGAAAGGGAAAGAAGGTACTTCGTGCTTTTACATTGTAAGGAAATGTGATGCAAGGCGCCCGCAATTTTTGGAGTTGTCATGCCTGTTCTGCATGTAGTCCTAGACGCGAGACGATAATAAGTTTATGCCGTGATTTCTGGACACGAACCCGCCTGTGAAATTGTGGCTCAACAGGTTGTTTCCGTGGAGAAGAAGAAGAAGGAGGCGAAGGTCGCTGTGATCGACCCCTGGGTGGAAAAAATCACGAAAGTGGAGGAGGCGTTGCTGACCAAGTGCGAACTGCCCCCAAACGCGACGGATATTTTGGTGCGCTGCTGCACCCCGGCTTTTTCTGACAATGTCGAGGACCGCCATGAGTGCCAGACCGGTATTGAAATGTTCTTTGATCAGCAGTGTGATGTCGACGTCGTGCATCAAAATTGCTTGCGTACAGGTACCTTCATCTTCAACATTCATCATATGTTTCATCAAAAAAATGTTCTTGACATCAAAACCACAACAGCCGCTACGGAGCAAATCGGAAAGGCTTTGGAGGAAATCGAGTCCCGGTTGAAGAGCGCTACTGCGGAATTCGAAAACATCACCGCCTCTGCGGACGATGTACTTACTTGATTTTTTTGAGAGTAGATAATGAATTTGCAGATTGATTTTGAGCGCACGAAAAACAAAAATGGATATGATGTTCTCCCTTCAGGTGCGCTCCGGGTTAGCTGCGGACCTCGAGAAGACCGAGGCTGACATCACGGCAAAGACCGAGGCGAAGGAGGCATTGGAAGGCGAGGAGGAGAAAGCTTCGGTCGCGTTTTCCGACGCGGAAAAAGCCGTTGCGGCCTGGAAGAAGGAGCTGAAGGGGTTCGAGAAGGAAAAGTCGGCCAAGACCGACGCCCTGGGGAAGGTGACGACTGGCAAGACGGACATCTTCGACAAGTTGGTGAGCGAGAAACCCGCCTCGGGTAAAGAGGGAAAGCGCGACATCGAGAAGCTGAAGGGGTTCTTGAAGCAGGCGGGAATTGTCGGAGCCTTCGAGACGTCCGTGGTGCAGGTCATCATCTCGCCGGAAGACGATGCGGAGTTCACCACCATGATGCTGACCCGTGCGGGCGACTTCTTCACGAAGTTCACGACCACGACGGAAGAGGAAATTGCGAGTTTCGATGCCAAGATCTCGGAAGTCACCGAAAGCCTCGTCGGAGTACAGTTCTATGACTTCTATATGGTTGAAAGCGTGCATCAAGATACACGTAGGTTTTTAATGTGTGCTAAGAATTTTGTCTTTTTCATCCGGGACGTGAATAATCACCAAAAAAATACGCAATTTCAGCTCGAGGAGACCGTCAGCTCCGCCAAAGCGGCCATGGACGAGGCCATGAAGAGTGTCGAGGATGCGACCGCGGCTATCGCGGAGTTGAAGAAGGCCAAGAAGACTTGCACGGTGAGAAAATGCTGTTGTCAACACAGACGAGCAATTTATATGTGATGTCTTTCGCACCCATGCCAAGATTAAAGACTTCTGCATTTTGATGTCATTATTTCCAATTCGAAAATCACTAATAACCTGCTGCAGGCCGCGTTGAAGACCCACGACACCAAGGTGGAGAATGCTGCTGAGGCGAAGAAGGAGGCTCTGGCCGCGGAGGAGGAGTTTGCCACCGTGTTGGGCGTGTTCGGCGAATTGAAGGCCCGCACGGCCGTGGTCGACACGGACACCATGGAGAGCGGTATCGAGGCGGAGGCCGTGGTGGACTCCAGTGCCACCGGTGCGGAGGATGTCGAGATGGAAGATGCTGGTGAGGAGGAGGCCGCCCCGGCCGAGGAAGAGGCCCCGATGGAGGAGGAGGAGGTACTTAGTACCATTGCGTAAAAATGAAAAAGGGCTCATGACCGCATTTCTATGGGTTTCACCGGCTGGATATGCATTTTTCCGATTTTGAATTTCAATAGCTCGTTAAGTACGCAATCCTCTTCAACTGCCTCGGGCCAACGTCAAAAAATAACGCAAAAACAGGCCGCTGAGGCTGCGCCAGCGGAGGTGGAGATGGAAGAGGCTCCGGTCGTTGAGGAACCCGCTGCCCCGGTCGTGGAGGAACCCGCGGCTGCCCCGGTCGTGGAGGAACCCGTGGTCCCGGAGGCCCCGGCCGCCCCGGCGGCGGTCCCGCAGTACGAGCAGCAGTACCAGGGCTACCAGCAGTACGACCAGGGTGCCTGGAACCAGCAGCAGTATGACAACCAGTACTGGCAGTAAGCGGTCGTGGATCGGAACTCCAGGTTTTCAAAAAAATCACTCGATTTTGCCGATGGCAATGGAAAAATAAATGTGAAGAAGTCACATGAAGAACAACAGCGATTCTAGAACACCGAAAAAAAAACACAACTGAATTAGACTAGCTAAGACAACGTACAACATCGACGTCGACGACAGGACAAATTCATGCTAGTTCTACGATTTTGACTTCCGAATTTCCACTTTCAAAAACCAACGATGCAAGCTGCAACAGCAACTTGAGCTTCCTCCTCAAACTAATATAAAACAATAGCACAGAAACAGATGAACAGGGATTTAAGAGAAAAAAATAAGCAACGAAAATGACGCTAATGAATTCCCTAGTACCAAAAACCTCCTCTCAACGGAAATTTCCTCAAGTAACTATCTTTGACTTTTCGCTGTAACTTTGAGCTACCCATTTAAGATTCCGATGTGCCTGATACAAACATCAACTTTACTCAATTGCAAGCATCGTCGTCTTCGCGATTATGAGGCGGGTGTCGCAGGACTGATTTATGTGCAACAGGAAATACGATTACGAAAATTTTGTCAACACTGATTACACTATTGTACGAACCACCCGTTTACTAACTTCAACTTTAGGTTTACAAGAAACTCAACTTTAACTTCAATTGTAATACTGATACTTCACTCGTCACACTCCAGCACCGTCCCGGTAGCTGGTTTGAGCTCGATTCAACTGTTTCGGACTACTATTTGCTTAACAGACCGTTTTAGCGATTTCAACTCAACAAAAAATTGTTTCGATTCAAAATTAATTTCTTGACGTCCAGTTTGTGCTCGCACAAAGAGGTGATGTCAATTGCACAGAATCAGAGATGGTTGGTCTTTTTAGAACCAAAATTTTATTCAAGTAAGATTACAGATCGTGTTTCCAAAAACTTTATCTCTAGTTAATGCAACGAAATCTTAATACTTTAGGAAGCAGAGGGGCTTAATAGATGCTTTCGAACCAAGCTAGACTTGACATTATGGACAGAATCTATGGTTGCGAAAAATCCACTTGTCCTTTTACGCTTCGGATCTCCCGACGGAGAGCAAAAATTTACCTCATCACATGTTCCAGCGGCGGTGTCGTTTTTCTTTTTGCTCGCTTGGTTTTTTTTGTCTTTTTCAGCAGCTGCACACTTTTTTTCGTCGAGGTCGGCGGTTCGGAGAGAAGTTGAGGGGGAGCCATCGTCTGAACGGAGTGCAGGTGCAGCACATGAGCGTCGTCCTTGGTTGCCGATCGCTCGACATTCAGAACTTTATACTACTGCGATCGATTTGATCGCCTTGCTTGTGCTTCTTGTGATCCACTTTTTCCTTTTCCACAAGCACTAGTTTCGCTTTCTGTTTTCGAAATGTAACATCCTGGTTGATGAAAGATCGTCCTACGCGACTACCATGTCAGCCGGCGCGTCGAATGTGTCTTCGCTGTCCCGCAAGCAAGCCCAGTTTATCCTGGGGTTCCCCGCGGAAGACGACGTCACGGAAAACAGCGTCCAGAAAGCCTTCAAACGTCTCGCGTTAGTCTTCCACCCGGACAAGAGCAAGGATGAGAACAGCAAGTCCAAATTCCAGCAAATCGTCGCCGCGCGCGACCTGCTCGTCGACTGGTGCCGCAGCAGCAAATCCGTTCTGCACCGGGTGGTTTACGAAGCGACGACCGGGAGGGCGGAGAAGAAACAAGCCGAGCAGCAGAGGACCGCTAGTGCCGCGACCGGGGCGCCGCAGAGTGCGAGACACGCGTACAGTGGAAATCCGAACGGGACGAACCCCCGCGCCCCCTGGACCGCGTTTTCCGATATCCACCCGCCGAACGGGAGTGCTTCTTCGCAGATGCCCGGAGGAGCCGCAGGTCCAGCGTCGCAGAGCAAGTTCTCCACAAGACCGAGCCACCACCCGGACCGGCCGCGACCGGGGTCCGCGGTGCCGGCGGGCGGGACGTGGTCGGGTAGAAAGGAATTTTTTCCGGAGGGGACGAGGTTTTCGGAGTATTCCACAACCGCATCTAGCACAACCAGGGGGACGACGACGTGGTCTGAAGCGCCAGGGGCATCGGCAGCATCGGCTTCCTCCGCTACTGGTCATTCATCCTCAAGGTCCGAAAACCTCACGAAGCACAAAGTCTATTG
Organism: Amoebophrya sp. A120; assembly: GCA_905178155.1. NCBI lineage: Eukaryota > Dinophyceae > Syndiniales > Amoebophryaceae > Amoebophrya > Amoebophrya sp. A120. The sequence goes on from CAJINV010000005.1 coordinate 1,089,160, forward strand.
GGAGTGCTCGGCGTGCAAGGTGAACGAGATGGCGGGACTATCCTACCGGGTGAAGAAGCACTGCATCGAAATTAACCACGCTCACATCTGCGCCTGCGGGTACCCGTTTTCGTCGCACCGATTGACAACGGGGCAGGATTCGAAGCGGTATAGTTCTTCTGTTAGCTAAAAGTTTGTCATGTAAATGCAATGTGTTGATAGCATAGAGTCAGAGTGAGTGATGTGTCTTTCTAGAATGAAAGCCAACCTCAAAAGCTATACACCAAACACCAACCAGAACCAAACGTTACACCTGTGCGGACAGTGGCTGCGAAAACTTCGAATACGTCTTACCGAATTCCACCGACCTAACTCCATGTCCGACCTGCGGTCACGCGCAGGCGTGCCACTCCACCGTGATCGAGACCAAAGAGGTCACCGTCGAGGAGGCGGGTGGAGGCAAAGCAACGTACAGTGCGGCGGGGACTACAGCATCGTCAAAAAGGACCAGTACAGCCAATTCGTCATCCAATGCAGCGACGCAGAGAATGAAAACGGCCTCTACCGGCCCTGGAGCGCCGGGAGAACAAGATGTGAAGAGGCCGCAGTCCGCAGCAGCTTCTTTCCTTAAGGAGCACTACGGCACGGCGAAAAAAACGGTTGGCGCGCCGAGGACTGCGGCAGACAAAGTCGTGGATGACTTTGAAGATTTGTTCGCCGCGCCGGAGGACAGTACGCTTCGGTCTGCCCGCACGCGGCAAGACCCCGAGACGTCGGAACTGTTTCAGAGCTTTCTGAAGGAAACGCTAGGGGAGTGGACCGAGCCGAACCGCGCGGCCGGCCGGGACCCGACGACGGGCGGGAAGGCCGCGGTGCCGCGGGTATGGAGACCAAAAACGGCGGGCGCGAGGCTGTACAAGGACCAAACGCCAAGGACGGGGAACAATAAAGAGTCGAATTCGTACCTATTTTGGATTTGATTTTCGGCAGAAAATGAAAAACGCGATAGAAGAGAGCTAATCATTTTTCTTGCTGTTCCTCCTGTAACCGTAGTATAGTTAAAGGTACTGGTACGTGCTTCCCAAACAAAACTGCACAGCCCCGCTGACTTCCCGGGTTACAACCGCTGGAGCAACGCGGAGCGCCCGGTTTCTGCCGCGGGTCCCCGGCCGGACCACCGCCCGCTCTCGGCGGTACCCCGACCCGCCAGCGCGGGGAGGATGCGGCCGGCGAGTGCGCGCAGCACACGGCCGATGAGGGCAAGACCGATGCAGCAGCAGCCAGGCGCCTCTTCAAATGATGCCAAATCGTCTAGTGCAGCGCCGAAGATCCCCGAGGAATCACCCGAAAAGAGTTCCGCGGAGCCACCTACTCCGACCGGCGGAGGTGAAAATACGAGTAACCCGCCAGACCCGACCCCGGATCTGGATATCATCGAGGATGACGATGTCACGAGTAGTGACGCCAGTCCGAAAAAATCCTATTCCAACACGACGGTCACTAAGGATTTCAACTTTAGCAACCGAAAGCGGGAACGGACGCCGTCTGCGACAACCTCGACATCGCAGCAACTACCGCAGACCGGGTTGAACTCGCGGGCGACGCCGTGGCTGAAGGCAGCGGAGGCTTTGAAAATGGACATCCAGCGGGAGTTGAAAATGCGGCCGAAGGTCATGACGGTGGACCAGTTCAACGACTTCAAAGCGGCGCGGGAAGCGGAAGAAGGCGGTACGAGTACGACTAGTGCTGGTGGTGGTGCCCCCTCAGCCTCTAAGGAGCAGTCTATTCCGTCGGTGCAGTCGTCTCCCCAAAGACCACAAGTGCCCATGTCGGCAAGGCAGCATACTTCGCCGGTGCGGAAGAACGCGGGTGGCAGTGGTATGCGATCTTCAAGAGCGTATTCTACTACGGAGGACTACACATCCGCGGAGCAGATTTCGCCACCGCAGCGGCGACACAGTTTCAGTTCTCTGCGGCCGATGTCTGCGCCGGCCAGTCGCGGGGTTGCCGCGCAAAGACGAATGAGCGATGGAGAAGTTGTTCTTGAGACTGCAGCACAGGACAGCCAGCCTGCAGACGGGAAAGCAACCGGTCTAAGCCGTGGGGGTGCTACTCCGTTAGACCGTTACATTGACGGACTCGAGATCAAGGCCGGGGCTGCAAACAAACACTCTAGGAGCAGACTGCGCAAGTTCGCATCGAAGAGCGGTGGAGCAGAACAGAAGGACGTCGGTAGAGCGAAGGCAGTGCCGTCCGCAAGCAATACGAAGCTTCAAGGCAGGACTACGACTCCTAGCGGGCAAGAGCAAGAACCAGCAGCCGAGCCACTTGGAAAAAAGGGAAAAGAAGAAGCGCAACCCACCCGGAACAACTCTCCACTTCTTCGGAACATCGACAGTGACCAGGATGATCTGCTCGATTACAACGACGAAAGTGACGGTGAAGTCGACTACATTTTTACCGAGGAAGCGGCAGCGCCGGTGCCCTCTGCCTCACCGTTGAGAAACGCCCGCGAGATGGCAGAACAGCAGCAGATTGGCGGATTTGCTAGTACGAAGAGTTCGGGTAGTTTTGCTGCAAGTTGTACAACCGCTGGTCGAGGCGGAGCCTCCGTGAACAAAGTCGCAGCACGCCAGCCGGACGATTCGCCGATATCGATCTTGGAAGATGAACAAGGGGGAGATCAAGATCAGGATCCGTTTGCGGAGGAGAAAACCTCCGCTGTTCTCATGGCGGATATTGCGTCGTCCTTCAACGAGCTGAAGGAACATTTGTCGAAAAGTTCTGTTTCATCTTCTTCAAAACAGTCACAAGAACGGTCGAAGTCGAAGGAAAGCGTCACGTACTCGCAGAATGATTTTCACGCACCCGAGTCTAGCGTGGGCAATGCGTCGGTGGTGCGGGACAGTGAAGAACCACCGCAGGAGCCTCCTGAGTCTTCCGACACCGACTCAGATGCGGATGTGATTTCGAGACAGAGAGGAATGAAGAAATCCGGCTCACGACTCGAAATGAGTCCGCCACCTTTCCCGTTCGCGCATGACGAGCCGTTTGAAGTAGGGGGCGAGAAAATAAAGCCAGTGAGCTTGCTCCCTGGCAACACAAGCACTTTTCCCGCTACTTTCACATCGCACACAGCATCCAGTGGCTCGATTCATCCCGCTGGTACGATACCTGCAACCGGAACGAACACGGTAGAGACAACAGCCAACCGCTACAAGCAGGCGGACACGCCGCTTTTCGGCCGGAGCGTGCAGGAGCCAGACTCTGTCGAATTGAACAGTGTCGACTCTGATTCAGACGGGGAGGACGTCGAGCAGGAGCTTTTGCGAGCAGGAGAAGATGATGGTCGTGAAAACAGTGAAGATGAAGATGTAAAAGTACACGCAGATGAGCCGGACCCAGTTTTGTACTCGGAGGCGACGCTGATTGCGGGTCTAGAAGAAGAGTTGAAATCCGAAACCAGCATCACGGACCAGAAACACCACCAAAACGCGAATTTTCCCAGCACAAATTTACTTCACCGTGGGGCTTTCACCACCGGTGGGAGTACGAGCAGCAGTAGTGGTAGTAGTACAACTGCTGCTGCTGCTGTTGCTGGTGCTACCACCTCTTCCCAAACGCAGACCGCGCGGTCAGCCGCCGCGAAAGCGAGACCGCGACGACCCGCAAGTGCGGCGAGGAGAAACAGTACGCCGCGAGCGACAGGAAGTAGTGGCGCAACCAGGGACCACCGCCGACGATCAGGAAGACCGAATGCGAGTCCGACTGCAGGAGGAGCTGCTGCGCGTGGTACAACTAGGACAGGTGCAGGGACGAGCTCTGCTTCCAGTACAGTAGCGAGCAGTGGTACAAGTACTGCGACGACATCAAGGAACCACCCTGGTCGCAGTAGGGCCGCGCGGCCCGTCAGCTCGCGCGGGACTAGATCTTCGACAGGAGAACAAGGAGGTTCGTCCTCCTCCACAGGAAAAGCCGGGACTCCGCGCGGGGCGTCCGGTGCTTCGAGCGCGAAGTTGAAGTTTCACTCGGACCAGCGAGTGGAACAACGGAAGGAATACAACACGGAAGCTGATGCGAAACGCGCGCAGCAAACGCCACGGGAGCAGGCCGGGCAGTGGGCCGCGCCGAAGGACGGGCCGACGGTGCACTGTGGGGGTTTGGGTCCGTGGGAGAACGGGCTCCGGAGCAGCAGCTCGCCGGTGCCAGCAGCGAAAGCGAAAGTTGAGGAGCCGAAGACCGAGGATGTAGCTGTTGATGGAAATGACGTTGATAATGGTATCGCGAAGAAGACCGCGAGTAAGGAACCTGCGGATCATGCACCACAAGCAGGTGAAAGCGTAAAACCTCCTTTAACCCTGCCGCTCCCGAAAGAAGACAAGGGTCCCCCCAGTGGCCACGTTTTCGTGATGGACGATTCTCCTCCAGTTTACAGCGAAACTGCAAGCTACAAGACCGTAAAATCCGCAACCACAACAGCACCCCCAGCCCCTCCGCCGCGACCGACTTCCGCGATGAGCGGCAGCATGACGGCGAGACAGATAAATCCGCCAAGAGCCAAACCCTTTTACCACCTTTTCGGTGTTGGGAGCAACACCGCGCGACCGCAATCCGCGAGGCCTGGCGGATCTTCCACCAACGACGACGATGACGGCGACTTTATCACCGTGCCTTGGTGGCAACGGATGCACGGTAAGCAGACGCAGCAGCGCGCCGCGGCGCAGGCGGCGAATGCGGAAAAGATCAAGATCATGAAGGCATGGCAGAAGGAGAAGAAGCAGTTACTCGCGGAGACGGAAACGGCGTTGGTTTTTACCGATCCGTTCGCGCAGACGGTGTTCCGGGTGCGGAACAGTTTCAATCAGCAGGAAGCAGGCGTGATTGATGAAAGCTCGGAACCGGCGTCGTCGCCCGGGAAGCAGATGCCTGTGGTAGCAGATTCTGAGCGGAAGGAGGGCATGGAAAAGCAAAACACGCAAAGGATTCCACTTCAACAGCACCAAAGCCAACCAGGTGCACCGCGACCGGGATCTGCGGCGGGATTTCACAGTTACAGCAGCAATTGGAACACAACCGCGACCTCTACCTCGCGTCCGAGTTCCGCGGCGGGCGTCCGAAGAGAGGCACGTCCGTTTAACGAGGAGCTCAGTACCTCTCCCTCTGCGAAGCAGTGCAAGTTTGTGCCGCAGTCTGCGGCGAGACGCTTTGACGCCCCTCCATTTGGGCAGGAAACCAGGCCGCGCGAGCGACCAGGGTCCGCCGGAAGCAATATGCGAGCGAAATTGCGATACACCCACCGGCAAATCCGGGATGAGCTGATGCAGCAGTACGAAAAGGAGAAGGAGGAGAAGGAAAGACAGAACCATGCGAAAGCCGCTGCGGGCAGCAATGTAGTAGAACAGGCACATCAAACGCCCGGAAATCCGTACGCGCCGATTTCCGGGGCGAGGGCGAATGCGAACCTGAATCCGAACCCCTCTACAACCGGTAGCAGTACCCCACACGCGACTCGACCACGGCCGCAGTCCGCCTTCGGAAACCGAAACTTCATCCGGGAGAACCGGGAGATCGGGACAATTTTGAAGAACGCGAGACGGCGAATTCAGGGGGAAATGGAAGACGAAGAAAACGTCGAGTCGCACTTTTTCGTCAACGATGAGCTGCAGAGACGCTGGTTTGGAACTGGATCCGGTGGAGCGGGAGGAGTAGATCAAGACTACGATCATGTCGTTGGAGCTGCTGCTGCTGCAGCAGGACCTTCTGCCGCAACCGTGAAAGCACAGCACGTGGCTTCAAAGCCGAGCTTCGTAGCACCACCGGCGACCACATCCCGGCCGCAGGGGAACAAGAATGTGAAAGTTCAGTTAACAACAGAGCAGATCCACGCCGATTTTGAGGCGCAGTTTGCGAAGTCCACGTTTGTCGAGGGAGAACACTCGCTATCGCCTATCCTGAGTAAAAACGTACCCGCACCAGAGTTGTAATGTAGATTTGCAAAGACAGGAAGACTTGTAATGCGCATCACCATGAGAGCCATTTTCAATCGTGTTTTGGAATTTGTGATGCTGTGAACAGGATGAGCCGATGAATCTGTGATGCGGCTGCACTTGCTAACCTGCACTACACTGCAGAGTGCAACTTGTCATGCGTGACTCACAAAACTCCTAGGTTTGTGCTGCAAAATCCCCATCCTGACTCTGGTGTGGGTACGTTTTTACTCAGGATATCGCCGGAAAAGGAAAGCCGAGCTGTACGCAATCATGGAGCGGATTTTGGAAGGGAGCTGATCGAGATGACTTCGGTCGACGACAAGGAGGAATTTTCACCTCAGGACAAATCGGTTGTGGAACAGGAAGATAGGGCTTGGGCGGCTATCAAATGTAAAAACGTCTGGGTCTGGAAGAATGCAACTTGTGATGCTGCATTTGGATTCCAAAAAAATCTGTATTACATGAGTACCAAAGGGAATGCAATTTTTGCTACGCTGAGAAGGCATCTGTCATGCGGAATAGGCATCCAGAAGCGTTCAAAAAATCTGTATTACTAGGGTATGCATCGCAGAGACAGACATCATGGCTCATGCAAAACGTGCATGACAAACCTCGCATTCATCCAGACCCAGACATTTTTACATTTGATAGCGGCCGGACTGCTGCAAAAGTTTTATCGGGAACAGCACCAGTAACGAGATTCACTAGAGATTCTTGTTGTCTGTGCATGACGACGGGGACGGAATGCGGTGGGAATTAAAAAGTAGGTTTACACCACAATGCTGCGCTTTTTCACGTTTCTTTGTTTCTATCTTGTACAATTGATGAAATCTACTTTGAGTTGTCGTGAATGTTGAAATTACGCAGTCGACCCTTAATATTTATCATGATGAGCTTCAATGAACTTCTTTGCTCGACTGCTATTGTCAAATAGAGTCAGTTTTTATCTCAATCATTCCAGTATGATCACAAATGCGAATGCATCTAACGTGCTGCTTCAGACAGAGTGAACAGTAACCGAAAGCGAGCGTTGTGTACTAAAAATGTTTTTTTCGTAAGGCTAAGGAAAAGAGTAAACGTGCTTTTGATATTTATGAGTCAAGAAATCTTCTAACGCCATGCTCATTGCAGTGTCGTTATCGCCATCGGACAAAGGCCAACGACTTTTGCGTTCCCACCCATGTTCACACGATTAGATACAATTTGTGTCAGTGCTAGAAGCACAAGGAGAAAAAGAGGCAAAACGGAGCTGCGCGCACGGCATGAGAGCTACCTACACAAAACGCAATCGAGGTGACGAAAGAATATCCACCAACTTCAAAAAGGCGCGGCCAGTTGTACTAGATTCCCTCCGACGAGCGAGTCAGGCCCACACTAGCGGGCCGTGAAGCTCGTTTCCACATCGTTCACGTATGGCGCCAATTCTGCCTCAAAAGCGGCAGGTGCGCTCGGCCAATGGAAGGTTTTTTTCTTCTGATAATCCACGTCCGTTAAAAATGAGTCCGAGCAGCACATCGCTGGAACGAGATCTTTCCTCTTCTCTAAACATGCTGTGGCCGTGGAAGTGGCTACCAAGCGCAGCGGACGCGACGCGGCAAAGGTGGGCCAAGGTCACAGCTACTGCTTTGAACGGGACGAGCAAGCCGACCGTGTTCACCGCGGTTTCTCTGCTTGTCGTCCTCTTTCTCTTCTCGCTCCCCTTCATCCTCCGAGTGTCAAAGGGGACCTTGAGCCGCGAAAACCCCGACGGGCTCTTCGTCTTTTTCGGTTTCGAACTGTACGATCGGCCGGACGCGTTCTATTCTCACTACACTTCGGAGAAAACTTACCTGCTGGAGGAGCAGCGGGATGCGTACGAGCAATCGTTCCAGAACGAAACCTACCAGGGTGCTCTACGACGTGATGGTGTGGAGTTTAACGAGTGCAAGACTGTGGCGGGGAGTGCGAGTGCCTCAGCCGCAAGCTCTACTTCACACAGAAGTAGCACACCAACGGTAAAGACCGCCCGCGCGCTGCGGAAGCGGTCGTCTATCAAGCTGGCGTACCGCACCACCGTCGCCACATCCTCCGCACAGGCGACAACATCAAGTTCTGCGTCGTCTGGTGCCAGCAGTTCGGCGTCGAGTGCAACAGTTCAAAACGAACCTGCGTCGCTTTGTAGCGACGCTGCGCTAGAGGAGATCTGGCGGTTCGACGACTGGCTGCGGAATTGGCGGTCGTCGAAGAATTTTCAGTGGAACCCGGATTTCTGTCCGACAGCAACAGATGCGAAATTTAAGCGCGAATCTTGCCTCGCCGACTACAAACAAACCTGTGGCGCGTACAAACCGGGAACGGATAAAACGGTGGCGCACGAAGTCTGCAAAAGCGGCTTCACGACGCACCAGTGTCACTGCAAAGCGGCGACGAGCACAGCAGCAAACACTTGCAGGTCTGTCGATACGATCTTGTCAGCGGATGTAGGTTCTTCAAGTACGTCGATTGGCGCAACGTCGCAGAGCACGACTACAGGCACTGCTTCCCGCACTGATACCAAAGACCTCGAGATGCTCCGGAACGCGTTCCTCCCAAGCCGGCAATACTGCGAAATCGACCCGACCGCCATCGCGAATCTGGAGTGCACGGATCGCGTCAGGGATCCGCGGGACGGGAAACTCTATTCATCCCTTCCCTGTAGCCCGGCCGTTGGAGCGAAGCAAGGGGAGCCGGTGGACCAAGTCGGACCAGGGTACTGGTGCGGTAAAAGGGCGTTCATTTCGCCGGTCGCGTTCCACAAGCGGCCCTTGATCGAATTAGACGCAACGTCGGACTACTGGAGCACCTACAGGTCCGTGATCGACAGCGCAGCGTACTCGCAAGTGCTAGATCGGGGGTTGCCATCCTCGAGCCCGCCTGCCATGGTGCAGTACGCGGAAGCGAAGGTGTTTGTTTCGCAGCTCGTGCCCGACATCATGCTGAAGGCGGACCGAGTGGACGAAAGGCCAAGTTGCTTCAAGGACAAAGCGTGTCTCAAACACGCGAACCAGTGTCCAACTGCAGCGCTGGTTTTGCGGAAATTTCCGAACGCAACTGGGGAAATTACTGTGAATGGCTTCGGGGCTGCCGCTGCAAAGTGTCCTGCTAGTGCTACTGCGGCGACGTCGAGCAGGCGGCAATTATCATCTTCCGACAGTTGCACCATCGCGGCTTCAGGCAGCGCGGTCTCTGTGGCGGATCTGGGCGTGCACGGGATCAGTTCCTGCGCAAACGTCACGGTGGAACATTGTCTACGCAACACGGGAACCAGTTGTGATTTTGTCTCAAGTTCCTGCAGGAAGCACTGCGACGATCTGCTCGCGCAAACCTGTTCTGCTGCGCCGGATTCCTTCTGCGGCCAATTTTCGAACGAAGCTGACCCGGGAAGCCAGGACAAAACACTTTGTGAATCGCTGACAAACCAGCAATCCTGTTCGGCCAGCGGCTGCCAGTGGGTCTCAACGCAGATGCTGACGGAGATCGGCCGTGCAGGGACGGAGCAAGCAAAGTGCGTTGCCTGTAAGAATCACAACAACTACTTTCAGATCGTCGCTAGCCTCTTACCGGCACCTGCCTCGTCCTGCGCCGCGCACGCCGACCCCTGTGCGTGCGTTGCGTCTCTCCCAGGTGTGGATTTCTGTGGCATGCCTTACGCTGCGGTGGACTTCTGTCCGCAACTCTGCGCTGCTCGTCCAAACTCCTGTGCCAACGTCGCTGCTTCTGGGTTCGTCGAGGTGGCGAAGGAGCAGGAGCTCGCTGGGAATCAGCACAAGAAGACCTGCGATCTGTACCACGCGAGCGAAACGAATTGTAAGAAAGCGGGCTGTTCGTGGCAGTCGACCTGGGACCGCGGGAATCTAGACGCCGGCGGACACGATTTCGCTGCTTCCGGTGCCACGAAGCGGTGCTTTCCCTGCGAAAACTTGCAGAAAGAACCTTATCTAAAAGACTTCGCAGGCCTCGCTGTCACTCCCTGCGCAACGAGTCCCGACCCGTGTGCGTGTCTCGCGCCGCTCGCGAGTAGCGTGTGCGCCATGACGCAAGTACAGTCCTGGTGGATGTGTCCACATTTGTGTCCGCAACACGCGACGTCGTGTGCGAACGTGCAAAGTACGGGTTTTGAAGAGCTACCGAGGCCGGAACTTGCGGTCCCCGGATCGCAATCGCCCGTCCACTGCGGCAACGTCCTGTCTGCCACCACGTCCGCCGCGGCTGCCGCTCTCGCCGGGCCACTGACCGACATGACCATGATTCAGAACGCGATCGGACTTTGCCTGCTCAATGGGTGCACCTACGTCGCTGCGCCGGAAATTGGGCAGTTCACAGCCCTCGGTCTGGACAACACCCGTGGTGGGCATTTGACTGGGAAGTGCAGCACCTGTATGGACCGCGGCGACCTCGCGCAGATAGCGGCGAAAGGCATGGGCTTCGACTGCGCTGCGAGCGCCTGCTGTGCAATGCTGCAGCAAAACGGCGGCTGCACGAGCAGCACCACCGGGCCACGACTCTGCCCGGTAACCTGCGCTGCAAGTCCGTTGAGTTGCGCGAACCAAGCAGCGACAACGGCGTATGTTGAACCGAATTTCAGTACAACGTCATTGCTACAGCGGTCGCTGCAGACGCACGAAGCGGGATCCTCTTCAAAGCGAGAGCCAGCAGCGAGTCGCATCTCTTTGCAACTCGCCCGTACACGGTTACTCGGACCGCGACGGGCCGAGAATGCAGGTTCGGTTTTTGAAGCACGAGAAAAAAATCTCGTCCGCAAGACATCTACAACCACGAGCACCTCCAACGTTTGCGACTGCTGTACGCTAAACATGCAGAACCCGACGAACCAGGCCGACACTCTTGGCCGCAAAACGCACATCATGGCCGCGAAAAAGGCGTACGCCGTGAAGAACTGCAGCTTCTGGCTCGGGTGGATGCAGCTACGGTCTAAATGCGAGGCCAATTCCGTGGACTTTCAAAAGATCACGAACAACACGATAACTTTGAAGGAAAAGGACGAAGCGGAATGGCTGGAGGAGTTGAGCGACTTGTATGAAAAGGAGGAAACCCGGGACCAGCATTTCCGCCTGCAAATTCAAAACGGGAAGTACGACGTGGAAGTTTTGATGACGAACACTGACTTGCAGAAACGGGATTTGCAAACCGCGTTACTTGGCGATCTAGCCTCGTGGCGGATCGCCGTGGAAATCTGCATCGTGTGGCTGTTGACGAGTGTGCTCCTCTGGGTCTACGCCAACCCGAACGGCGCCGCTTCGTGCTGGGCGGCGTGTGAGAATGGTGAAGCAGGCCACCAGCAAGAGCAATCGCAAAGAGCGCCACTCGGACCGACGCTCGTTGGCCCGGTTTTAGTTCCGTTTTTCGCGTACGTAACCTCTGCAGGTGTGTTTCTCGCGATGTTGGGTGTTTCCGCGATCCCGATGTTCGAGTTCGACGATTTGTCCCCTATCGGAATACTCGACGGGGACGTCGACGGGGAGGCGGAGACGATGTTGCCCTTGACTTTTCTGACGTTGATGCTGGTCCGCCTCGTGCTCGTTGTGAACCTACTCTGGAGCGGGCAGATCTACCTCGCAGCGGTTAACGAAAGCAGAAGGACGATCGAAGTGAAGAAAGGCACCATTGTGAAGGTGCCGAGTAACAGCAAAATGCTCGTTGATGCTGTTCCGAAGCCGTCTTTGTTGCGGTACGCGAGGACTTTTCTTGCGTTCGTTTCTTGCTCTATCGGAGTCAGCCTGCACACCGAATTGCCACTGATCCTGCGTTTTGCCGCGTTGCAAACTGTGTTCCTGATCTTGTTCCAGACAACGCTTGCCGCTGCTTTTCTTCACATCACCGCCAATCTGCTTGCGCGGTATCTCGCGAGCTGCAGTTCAGGGTCATCTGAGAATTCGAATAGAGGAGGCAAACAAAGTACTGCTGCAGACGAACTCGAGGACCAGTACGACTTGCCGACATTTGGTTCAATCGAAGAACAGCAACAAGGGACGAACCAGCAGCACCAGCCACAGCGAGCTGACTTGCTGGAAAGTCGACCGGGCGGAACGCCGGCCGTGAAGAAGGGCGTTAACAAAACAACTGCTGCGATCAGTAGCCGCTCTGCTTGCTCGCCGAAGCAGGCTTGGGGTGCAGGAGAGGTTTCCAATGGTAGAAACCCGGCTCCTTCCTCGTCTTCCGTTGATGTCGAGTACAACACGAAGCTGATGAACGTGAAGAGTTCGTTGTCCATGTTCCCGAACGCGCTGCTCGACGACGACAACGAATCGACGATCGGGACTTCGAGCACGAAGAAACTCGGGTTCACCTGCGCGATCGTCGCGAGGATCGTGCTCCTCTCCGTCTTCCTCCCCTTCGCGGCCGACTGCCCCGCGGAAATGTTGCGGCTAGACCTGGTGGACGGCACCACTCGCCGGTTTTTGCGGGCCGCGTCCGAGGGATTGGCGGTTGACGTAGGTCGTGGTACAAGTACTAGTGCTCAGCGCGTCAGTGGTATTCCGTCGAAGCTGACGCTGTACCTTCCCCCTTCCTCCATCGGTGCGTACCACAAGCAAGCCAATCGCGAGTATTTTATGAACTTCGTGAGGGAGAAGCTGCTGAAACACGAGAAGGTCTCCCGGTGGTTCTCTCAAACGCAAATCCACTCGTGGCTGTTTGATTTCGAGGCAATGCAGCGAGGAAGGGACTTCAGTCCCAATGACTGGTCCAGCGCGGCGCAGGCGTACCCCATTTCGACCTGTCCGCTGATTCTGGAAAAGACGAATGAGTTTCAGGAAGTGTTGATCACGTCAGGGTCCAACGCCGGGAAGTTGGCGGCGTTGCGGACACGGCTGCAGTCAGTTTTGGTGCTAGAAAATTTGGGGAAGGTTTCCAGCAATAGGGGAGCATTAACTTCATCGTCTTCTGCCGCTAACACCAACGCCACAACTTCCTCCTCCCAGTTGATTGGGTTGAAGATGGAAATTCCGACTTCAGAAGAGCAAGCGGTTTTCGGCGCCGCAGTCAACACGGCTTCTCCCCCAGCGGAAGACCCGGCTAACCCTTTCCGGAGCGCGTACTGCAAAAACAAGGTAGCAAAACAGTTGTCTTCCTGGAATCTGTTCGAAGTTGTTCTTAAACGGAAGACGGCTAATCCGCTTTTACCGACGGAAAAAGTTCTCTTTTCCCAACTACCAAAATCACAATCCGAAGAATTTCGCGATAAAACCACCGTCGATGAGTTCCTCCAAGCAGTCGCGCAAACTTGGCCAGAAACCGAATTCGACGTTTCCTTCCGGTTTTTGGAAAAAACCACCCCTAGAATCAAAGGCGGTAGCTTGCTGTCGCAAACGCTGCGGGATAACTTTTTGAAGCAGCAGAGACAAACTTGCGAGTTGCAACCCAATCTCTACCAGGAACGCGTCGAGTATTTTGACACCAGTGACCCGTTTTTCTTCTATGACTACCTTCACACGGTGTTTGAGGAGTTTAAAGGCGGCGTTTGCGCGGACAACTCTGAAACGATTCCGGATTCGTTAATAGATCGCCGCGTCGACAACGAGCCGGTCGGGAAGCTACGGCTGCTTAGTGAACGGCGGGAGGAAGTGTTCTACGATGTGCTTGGCAGTGAGGGTGCTACTGCCACTACTCAAGGTAGTACCAACGGTACTTCAGCGTCAGTAGTAACAGCTGATTCCGCGTCCGCATCTCCGATCATCCGGGGCGTGACACAAATCCCGGTGCACCTCTACCTCCGCGTCGACATGCTAAACCCGCAGAACCGAGTCGAGTTGAAAAACGACATCGAGTGGATTCTCGAAGCAGAACGACGTGCTTACCCGAATCACTGGGGACGGAGCAGTCAGGATTCGTTTTTCCACGCTGATTTCCTTATCGACGCAGAAAGGGATCTCGGGCTGAAACACTCCGCCGACGACGCATTTCTCGTCGCTTCCCTGGTGCTCGGAATCACGCTTTTTTTCTTCCTCCACCCGGCTTTCGGGGCGATTCTCGGCTGCGTCATCGCCATGTCCATGGCAGAACTTGTCGGGTTGATGGAGTTGTTGGACTTGCAGATCAACATGGTCACTCTCGCAGCGCTGTTTTTAAGTTTTGGAATTCAGTTGATCTACTGTTTGCCCATTGCGGAAAGTTTCGTGAATGAAGAAGCTGGCTGTGGCGGAGAAACAACGTCCAACCGGAATGGTGGTGATAATGACGCCCGAAGCCCGGCGAAGAAAGAGAACACGACGGCGTCACTGCCGCTGTTTTCTGTAAAACGCCTTCCGTTGGACTGCAGATTGTGTTTTCAGTTTGGGAATGCCGCGTCGTTTCCGGTGGCGATTCTGGTAGTCACCGTTTTATCTTTTCTCATCTTCCTCGGCGTGGCGAACAGCGAGGTGATCCGGGGGTTCTACCTGGTTCTGACATGCAACGCGGTTTTGACAGCGTTGAACGCGTTTGTCTTCCTACCGACGTGCTTTATGCTCGCAAAGGCGGGTATGGACAAGGCTTTGAGCAGCAGTACGGGGAGTAAAGTGAAACCGGTTATGTCGGGCGTGGTCCCGGGCGAAGCGTAAAGCACAATTGTTTTTAATATGAAGTTGAGATTCATTTTCATACAACTATCACCCGAGCCTGTGGATTACAATTACAGACAGATTTCCAAGAAGAACGACGTCTAAATGCATTATCACCAAGAAACAAAGTAAAAGTATCCGTTGAAGCCACCTGCAAAAACTCGGCTAGAACTACCGCAAGAGCTGAGCGATTCTTTCGTTAAATTTTGCTTATTGTGATTTAAGAAACCAGCTCGTCCAAAGTTTGATCTTCTCAGGAAAGCTTCCATATCCATCGCGTTTTGACATGACGTATCGCGTTTCTGTCCTGCAACTGGGCAATAGTTTCATGTTTTCCACACATCAATTCAACAGTTCTGCCGTTGCGCCAACGCGCTACAAACATGGATAAATTTCTACGTTGCATAGAAGACGTACTTACCACATCTAATTTGGTTTCACGATGTCTACCAACCGTCGATAGACATCAGCATCGAGCACAGAGATGCATCAACGTAACTGTACAGGGTGAATGCAAAAAATTGGATAAAACTGCGTACACTACATACTGTTTTTCGTCGAGAAAGAAACTAGAGCTTGTTGTATTGCTTCGGTTATCACAATCACCGTCACCTGGTCTTTGTGTTTCCTCGGCTTAACAGCCGTTTCCGGTCAACAACTCAAAAGTCTTTTTGTGATCTGAGCATGGATGTCGCTCCGCATTCTGATGATCCGAAGAGCAAGATCAATTTGCCCGGAACGGTTGATCAAGTTTTGTTCCTGTGTTGCGATTTGTTCGGCTGCTGCGCGGGAAAGCGATCATGATGTCGTTTTTTGTGTTGCTTGTATGTTTTCCGTCCCTAATTTAGGGCCCGACGAGACATGTCGTGGTACTAACCCACGTGGTCTTCTCCACGATAGAACAGCTTTGAACTTATGTAGCAGCCACAGCGCGACAAACATGAACCATTCCGACTCCACCTCCTCTTCGTCGAGCAGCTGCTCGTCAGCCGCCACGACCCCCCGTGAGCGTCTGTTCTCCACCTCCCAATTAAAGGTTCGCATCCCCGCCGACGCGGAAGAGCTGTTGAAGCAGCTGAATCTGCCGCATCTTTACTACGTGGAGCCGATCTGCGACAAGGTTTTGGCGTGGGAATTTGATCAGTTAGATCATCATGCCAAAAGTTCTCCGACGGATTTGCATGAGCCAGCCGGTGGGCTTGGGCTCACTGCGGTTTCGGGCGGGAGTTCATCTTCAAGCAGCTCCTCTCGTGCGAGAGCCACGGCAGCTACATCGTCATCCTCCAAAGCGATTCTGAAGCTTTCCGACCACCAGCTGAAATCTCTGGAAGACCGGATCACGCACTACGAGCAGTCGGGCGCGATTCTCGCGGAGACGCTGTCCGAACGGGTTTTGAAGAACTACAACGCCTTCGCGACTGGGATGTCACTCGTGCACCAGATTTCCACGGAGATGGATCTGGTGCAGATTTTGGTGAAAAATGGGCGCAGGAAACTCCATCTCGCCAGGGAAGACCTGAACGAATTCCAGGAGAAGATCGTCCGGAAGCAGAAGAAACGGCAGCGGTTAGCGTGGTTGCAGGACACGCTGGAGCAGTTTTCGCTCTTCATGAAGTGGAACAAGGAAGTGCAGAAGTGCCTGGAAAACGTGGATTACATATCCGCGGTCGGGGCTTTACGGAAGTTGGAAACGGCTTTGCAGAAGTTCACGGTAGAGGATGTGACAAAACGGTATGTAACGTTGAATCAGGGCGGTGGTGGTAGAAACGGTGCTCCTGCGGATGATGTCGATGAGGATGAAGATTCTCCGAGAAGACCGAGATCGAGCTCCACGACGATGCAGGGAACGAGGCGAAAAGACCAGCAGCTGCTCTGCGTGGAGGACGCGAGAAAGCGGTTTTCGGACAAGCAGCAGATCGTCAGACACAGCATCCACGAGGGATTGCGGGCGGTGGTTTTGGCCGTAGCATTTGATGAAGAGAAGTACGAAGAGATACTGCTCGCTGCTGCTGATATATCTGGGATGTACGGAACAGCGGCGTCATCGTCTGCCGGTGGAGCAATGGCTGCGTCAAGTTCCTCCTCCACTTCCTGTGCAAGCAGCCAGCAGCAGAATTTCCGAGGAGGTCTGACTTCGGCGCAGTCCTCCACAGCGTCCTCCACCGCGAGCAGTGCCAGGGGCTACAACAGCAATCCACCCGGTGCGTCGAGTGCAGTGTCGCAGCAGAACCAGCTTGCGAACAACCCGGGGAATCTGGTTGTAGAGTTTTTCCTCGATGCGGTGGTGTCCCTGGCGAACGAAACGCAGAGGAGGTTCAAGCGCGACGGCGAAAACGAGGTGGATCCGAGCTGCTACGCGATATGTTTGTCGCACCTGCTGGAGAAGCTGCTGTTTGTGCTGTACAGGTTTGACACACTGTGCAGATATCATTCAGATCACAAGCTGCTGCAGGCGAGTGAGAGTGATGTTGCCGAAGCTGTAACAGCAAATGGAAGGACTCCATTGGAAGCAGGTAAAGGAGCAGAAGAAGAGGTGGCTGGAGATGCAGTTACAGCAACAGAAACCGCGACGTCAACGCAGAACAAGGCCCGCCTAATCCACGACGTCCTTCAGGAGTTGAAGGACGCGCAACGGTCATTGTGGGACAAGATGCAGTACCAGGTTTCGCTCCTCGTTTTGTCCTGGCGGGTGGACGATGTCACGGATAACGAGTTTTACCACTGTGTTTTCCTCGTCCTGCTTTTCATCACAGAGGGGGACTACCTCTTCTCCCAGTTCCTCTCCAGAGTGAAGCTTGCGGAGAGCGCTACCGGCAGACCCAGCACTTCCACTGCAGCGAATAATGTCAACACTGCGAACGTCTCCCGGTCTTTGCGGAACACGGTGAAAACGATCTGCCATCAGTACCTCGAAGGTGTCCACCGGAACGCTTGGAGTGTGATGCACAGTTTTCTGCTCCAAGACTCTTGGCAAAGAGTTCCGGTCGTGAGCTCCGCGGTTTCCATCCCGGGGTTGGCGAAACGGTTTCAGATTCTGAAGACCGCATGTAGTGACTCAGGTCTATCCTTCGCACAGATGAAACGGATGCTCTACTTCGAATTAAACAACACCAACTCTAGTACAACAAGTCGATCCTCCCCACTCAGCTCCGCTACGACGCCCTCCTTCGCCCAAGCTGCTCTCCCCGCCTCGGGCGACGACTGGGCCTGGGTGAACCTCTTCGCAAAGTACGACACGGGCGCGAACTTGCTGGTAACGAAAAAGGTCTTGATGACGCCAGGACCGAACGACGCAGTTGTTACCGGTACGACGACAACGACCGGGACGCCACTGGATCCACCGGGAACTACCAGTCAGGTGGACCCTATTCTCTCGACCGCGTCATTCGCCAGCGGGTTCACGACGAGGACAAATTCCTCCTCCAACCTAGATGGCGACGACAGCCTGGAGGAAGACAACCCGACGCCGGAAAAGATCGCCGCCTTGTTGGAAACCAGTCCGGTTCTGGCCGCCGCGACGATGCAAGTGTCGCAACACGTCCTTCACCGGCTATTGCGGCTGTTGAAGCTGGAAGATACGGCGTTAGCAAGCGAAGTTTTCCTGTCTCTCGCGCAGCTTTTCGAGTATTACGCTTACGGGGTTTGCTGCATCGCCCTGTCGAAAGCGGATCTGAAAAACTTCCTTGCGAACCTTCGGATCATTGAAAGTGTCAAGCCTGACGGGAGCAGCGACCACAGCGCGGGAGCGACGGAAAATAACGGCGCGTCCACCGGCGTTTCGGTCCCCTGGCCCAAAGTTTTCGCCCGGTACCGGAGTTTCCTACTGCAACGGCACGGGTTGGAGCTGAGGCAGCGAATGCTGCATGTGCAAGATTACATCATCGAGAACGAAAATTTTGGCCAAGTCGACGTGAATCTACTTGACGTGAGTAACAACACAACATCAATGGCAGCCAAGCAAAAGCAGACCGCCAGCCCGGTCACCCTCCTCGCGGAGAAGTGCGTCGCGGTGGAGAGCTGCATCGGCCTCCTCCGCACCCTCTCCGCGCAACCGGAAATGCACGCGGCGGAGCCGCAGCGGCAGTTCTTGGAACAGGCAGACCGGTGCGTGCAGGAATTACGGACGATCGTATACTACTGCGCAGCCCGGGATCTGCTCTACGTGACGGACGAAATGCCGTTGGATTCGTTTTGCCAGGAGCTGGCGCAGCTGGATTCGAGTGCGACGACGACGATCTTCTTCGACCAAATGCGGGCGCAGTTCCAGGATTTTGGAAGGAGGATTCCGTGTTGCGGGGGCGGAAGTTTGCCGCAGTTCGTACAATCGGCGGTCTGGACCTGGGTGTACTACCATTTTTTGCTCGCGTGCACCGACGTACTGGCGCGGGAGGAGGACGCGAAGAAGAGAAACTGGCTGACGAACGGGTAGTGAGTTTGCTTGTTTTGGTGCATCGTCACAACTCTTTGCGTATGTTTAGACATCATGACCTGCATAGAAATCGAGAGTTTAACGTCATTTTCATTGCATTCTGTCACCAGGTTCACCAACCTCGTGACCGTCCTCGACGAGGTTCGTAGCGGCCCGCAGCAGAAGTTGGAATTGCTTCTTCCCACCGCCGCGATCACACTTAGAAAAGAGCAACAGTCCTCCTCTGCCGGGCAGGAGGAGGGTAGCCATTTGCTCGTCGTCTGGGAGCAGCTCCGGTCCGGCGCGGTCGACTGGCAGGAGTGGTGCAGGAAACACTCGGAATATCCCCTAGAACTGCACGTGAACCTGCTGAAGCCAAAGACAGACGCGATCAGGATTCAAAATCTCCTGACGGAAATATGCACCATGGCACAAAGTCAAATCGAGAAATAGATGGCGCGATGCTGTACTGCACCCGTGGAACAAGGGAAAAAGTTGAAACGCGAGGTCAGAAAACAAGCATACAATTGCTCCGAAAGAACTCGCGAGAGTCTGTGTTTCGAAACAGAGTCCAAGTATGAACTAGATCTGATCCACCCTTAAGGTCAGTGACGTGTGCGAATTTGGATATGTCTATGCGAAACTATGGGGATCACGGAAAAAACAATCATCTCATAGCAGCAGGCTTGCGTGATCCAATTATTTCTTCTGAGACGAAACAGTTGCGATCCAACACTTGGATCAAAACATTCCAGTCGGAAATGGTGCTTGTTGAAAGATCTGAACTCGCTGATCTTCCAAATCGAAAGTCATACTGCATGAAGCAATTTTATTGGCGATCGAATATCTTCACTCTCACGCTCGACAGGAGTCAGATTTTACGAACGCAAGCGACAAACGATGGATTCATAGTAGCGCTACGGCAATACCTGATTTCTTGAAAGACACTTCTTGTTCTCCGATTATCCCCACTCAAACGACCGACAACGACATGTCAATCTTTGGTGGCGGCGGCAACAGCGCACCAGCCGGTGGCGGCTCTTTGTTCGGCGGCGGCGACAACAAACCAGCAGGCTCTATTTTCGGTGGTGCGGCACCTGCAGCCGGTGCCACCGCCGGTGGTTCCTCCCTTTTCGGTGGCGGTGGCGCGGCGGCTGCTCCGGCGCCGGCCGCGGGCGGCTTGTTCGGCGGTGGAGCGAGTGCAACTCCCGCTGCGCCAGCGGCTGGTGGATCGAGTCTTTTCGGAGGCGGCGCAGCGCAAACCCCGGCACCGGCCGCTTCAGGTTCATCGCTTTTCGGCACTGCTGCACCAGCACCCGCGGCAGCAGCGGAATCGAAGGCCGGGTCAATTTTCGGCGCGGCAGCACCAGCAGCAGCTCCGGATGCGAAGGCAGCAGCACCAGCAGGCGGATCTTTGTTCGGCGCACCTGCCGCTGCTCCTGCAGCGGCGCCCGCCGCGGACAACAAAGCTAGTTCGGTATTCGGAGCCAGCGCAGCACCGGCAGGAGACCAGAGTAAACCCGCGGAAAGCAAAGCAGGATCAATTTTCGGCGGTGCAGCAGCAGCTGCACCAGCAGCGGGTGGGGATAACAAAGCAGGGGGGTTGTTCGGAGGTGGCGGTGCAACAGCAGCTCCGGCAAATGACGCGGATAAGAACGCACTCGCAACTGTCGGCGGAGCAAAGAAGGAGCCAGACCAGAATGCGCTAAGGATGTCGGTATCTATACATAGAACGGAAGACTTTTTTCGAAAAGTGAGAGTTTGAAATTGAATTTGAGTGTAGTCGTACGACTGATTCTGCTTCTACTTGTTACTGCCTGTCAAATAGATCAAAAGCAATTCGTCAACATAGCGACTCACTGTCACTTCTTCTTCTCTCTACTCAGGTCAACGAGCACCGGAAAGTTGGCGAACTTCTGCGACAATACGAAGAACGAATTTTCAAGCAAGCCGCAACGTTCCAGCAAGCCGCCGCACAGTGCGTCGAGATGGACACGGCACTGATTTCAAACAGTCTAAAGGTCCGAGAAATAAACCTGGAGTACGAAACTTTGCGAACAAAGCAGAACACCGTTGCCGAGTGCCTGAAGCACATTGCTGAACAGCAGGTACAAATTTTTTCGCAATACGGCACCCACGCGAGTTTGTGTGTTAGTTAATCAAAGCGCTGGCGCTTTTCTTCTCTCTGTAAGAAAGTACTCTGGATCGAAAATCTGCAATGCAAAAATCAATAAACAGGAATCTCTCTCCCGCCTAATGGGTGCCCTGCAAGCGAGTCTCCAGTCCGCCCCGGCTGCGAGTACGAAGTGTCACCAAAAAGCGAACACGCTCGCTCTGCATCTCGACGATTTGGAACGACAAGTGAACGACCTGACGTCGGAAATCGACAACGTGCACGAAAAACAGTATTGAAATGATTTTTGCTATTGCTTTTGCTTGGCAACGTGTATTTGGAATGACAGCTATTCTTGTCTAGAAAATGCAGCTATACAAATCGACACACATTGAATTCATTTTTCAGGTACGCTACCCCGCTAGGCGGTATCGCGCGAGTCTTGTGCGCCCAGGCAGATACCTTGAACCACTTGGAGACGCAGACTAGCGAAGCCGCGATGAAGCTGAAGCAGATGGACGGAAATTTGTTTTCCCGATGAAGGAGTTGAGGCTGTCATGCTCATGCTCCCAAAGAACTCAAGCTTGGAAAAACTAAACGCGACGACTGATATTTTTACCACCGTGTGTCAAAGGAATTCATCGCTCATTTAGATTTACAATCACACCCATGGGAAGAACAAATACAAACAAGGCACGCCACTGTCCCGTGCGCAAGCAATGCATCTCACTTTGGAGTTCTTTCTGCGTTCGATCTCGAACTTGTTCCCCAGTACCGGATCCTGAACAGTTGCCAAAGGTGCTGACGACCCCGTCGTTTCTTTGGTCGTCGTCGTCGTCGTCGCCTTCAAGAAACCATAACCATTTTTGCCCCAGTTCGTTCCTGTTTTCTGACTCGCGATGTCTTTCTAGATTTTCGGGTTCCTTTTGGACTCAGTTGGTTGCAGATTTTTCTCGCCTGCTCTTCATGTGTTTTCTGTATGTAGGTGACGGCGAACAAGATCAATAGTCACGTCTACCGATTTCTACAAAACAAAGACGCATAAATGAGAAGAACCAAACATCTTCTCCTCAGTAAATAAAGATCGTGCCACAGCCATGGATCCCCAACAACTCGGCAACCCTGGAGGTGGCTCCCAGCAGTCCGCCCGGAGTTCCCAGTACGCGCGGTTCGGTGCGGATGTGTTGAGCCGGATGGAGAAAGTGCCCAGCGAGCTGCTCGCATTGACTTATGGCTCACTGATCACGCAACTGATGGAGGATCTGCACAGCGACACGCAACAAATGAACGACGCCCTCGACCGGATGGGAGAGCAGATGGGAGCGAGGTTGGTGGACGAATTTTTGGCAAAAACGCAAAACATCGTGACGAGTTTTCCACTCTGCTGCCAGGACTTCCCGGACTTGTGCGAAATAATAGCGACGGTCGGGTTTAAAATGTACCTCGGGGTGGCAGCTGAGGTAAGGCTAAGGGTAAAGAACTTTCAATCATCACAAAAACAAATTTTCTTCCGACTACCGGCTTTCTTCAAGGGCCTCACATTGCACTTTTCGTTCCACCCTCTAACTTCAGGTTGCTAACGTGTCCGAGAAGTCCTGCGACTTCATTTTGCGAGAAAATCCGTTATCGGAGTTCGTGGAAATACCCGCAGAGCTTCAGTCTGGCGGCCTCTGGTACAGCAACATCCTGGCTGGCGCGGTGCGCGGCGCGCTCGCGGCGGTGGGTGTGAGGACGCGGGTGTACTTTGTGGAAGATGTGACACGGGATGACAACGACATCACAAGAATAGCCTGTGAACTGATTGAATACATGGTAGATGAGTTCGATGATTGAAAACAAAAAGAAAATTTTTCTAGAAGAGACACGGCGCGTTTTGTGCTGCCTTTGTTCAAATGTGAGCGCCGGAAGATGCATCTTCTAGCACCATCTGTTTCTGGGTTCGGGCGGTAGTGCGTTTCTTTCTGGACAGTCTGGACCGAAGAGCAGTCTTGTAAAGTGGTAGGTGTAGCTCGTAACTCGAAACGATGCGGTCCCGATCGCGGGCAACCTTGTCTCGCCTCCGCACGGCGGGTTGCTTTTGCTCTCCGCTCCTCGCGTCGCTTGCGTTCCTACTTCCCGGAGTCGCGGTAGCAACGTTTGACTTTGCTCGCGAGGCCCAGTTGATTTCACGCCAGCAGGAAATTGCGGACTTGCTCTCTACCCTTTCGCGCAGCCGAAACAGCGCAGCTGACCGCCCCCTAGCGGTGACGCCGCGACTGCAAGACTGGTTTAAGAGCTCGATTGGCGTGCAAGAAACGTACGACGGACGGTATCGGAGCGGTGTAGGCAATAAGGAGAAGGAACTTTTGGGAGAATCGGCTGCAGCAGAACATAATCAAACACGCGTTGCAGAAGTAGAAAGAGAACTGAGGCCTCCAAAGATTTTGTTTAAGAAGGTCCTGACGACCTCCACCACTCGAAGTGCAAACGCGAGGAACGCGTTTGTCCAGCCGGCCTTCCGGGCGATTCACTTTCTCGGTGCCCCTGCGCATTCGTCCGAGCACGACGGCACCAGCTCCAGCTTGTTGACACGGATATGGGGAGCTATCACGGCCCTGCCTGCGGCAAAGAAAGCGAAAAACTCAGCTGGGAAAAAGGGGAATGGGAAGCAAAAAGTGGAACCACCAAGGTCGCTCAGTAAGGAGCTGCGGGTTTTGCGGGTGCCGATCGACGGGACCAATGTGGAAATTGGAACGCCCGTGTCGGCCGCGTCCGACGGCCGTGCGGCTAGCAGTACTACAGCGGCTGATACGACTCTGTCGTTCTCGCAACTGTTTCCACCCGGTATAGAGTCGATGGCGTTCTTGAAAAGCGGGCCAGTACAGCCGATTGCGCATCAGACGGTGCGGAAGCAGGGAGCCACGAACGAAACGGCTACGGAACAATCGCTTTCAACAGCAGAAACATCAACCATCCTCTCCATCCAGCCGGTAAACCGCCGGGCCGTCTGGTTGATCCGTGGCTTCCCGGCAGATCGCACCTGGCAGGCCGAGCAATGGGCGTGTACTGCAACCCCGAAATTACTGGCCTACACGACGAGAATGCCGTTTAAGAGCACAGCTACTGCTGGGCGAAATCTTCAGACGGAGAATACAAAAAGCCCCTCAAGCACCAGCAGTTTCCCAACCTCGTTGTCTACCCTTCAGATCCTCTCTGGCGGCCGGGAATTCCTCACTGCTGACGACGCAGGCCGGATTTTCCTGCTGTCCTCCGCTGTTACCACCAGCACGCTGACGTGGACACCTTCGCCAAACGGCACTGAAACAACCGGTACTAGTGGAGGATCAAATCGCGGCCGCGGGTCGAACAAAATCATGTTCCACGAGATTTCCGAGAAGCTCTCCGTTCGCGTCGCGGATACTCCTGTTCTGGGAATTATGTCTGTCGCGGGTACTAGTGTCGCGGAGCGCTCCTTGTTTTTCACGAAATCCTACTTCGGCTACTTTGCCGCGAAGCAAGCAGAGGTGATGCAGCCCCTCTGCGGCGGCTGGACGGACGCCTGGCGGATTTCGCAAGTCGTGCCTGCGCAGAACGGGCTGCGCATCTTCGTCTTGCTGACGAACGACAGAGCGAAGCGCAGCCGGATTCTCGTCTACCTATCCGACCGCACGCCGGACCCGTTCTCTGGCGTGAAGAAGCGGCAGGGGGCGGAGAAGTTGTGCTTACTGGAAAACCGGTTCCCGGAAGTCGGAGGAAAGTTGACAAATTTGCACGTGATCGCCGACCGGTACGTATTTGCGTTGCAGGAGCTGCGGCAAGAAGGAGGCAGTGCAACTGTTGCGGGACGAAATAGTGCGCAAGAATCGCCAGGTGGTAAAAGGCTCGTTTTCTTCGGTTCTGAGTTTGAACCGGGTACGAACGACCCGATCGGGATTTACGGCGGCACGCAGTCGCACCATCCGCAAGGGAAGGTTTTTTTCTTCGACGACTTGCTGCCGGACCTGGCAATCTCAGACTTCGCGATTTCACCTTTTCACGGGGCCACCAATCCGCAGCTGCTGGTGGTGAATGCGAGGAGCCGGGCGACTGCTTTGAAAGCTTCTTCGTCAGGTCGTGCTGGACCAAATCAAGCAAAAGTGGCTCCATCTGATGAAGAAGTCCTGTACCAATTCCAGATCTCGAAACTGGTTGCCGCTGCTACAGCCGATGAGAAGGAAAATGGAGCACTGGGGAAATCCGGAAGGAGTGGCACAGGCAGCAACAGGGCAGTTCCACCAGCAGATCTTCACGAAACGATCCTAGGCCGTCGCGGACGACCCCCTAGGGTATACCGCACAACCGAACGGGACGAGCTGATCGCAAAGAAACGAGCCGCTTCGGGCAAGAATTCGAAACAAACCACTTCTCTCTTCAGCGACGAGGATGCGGGTGGATTACGCGACGTTGCCGATGAGCACCTGGCGCGTAAGCCCTGGTGGCGCCGGGTCTGGGACAAGATCTACTTACCGAAGGGGATTATCATGTTCCTCCTCATTGCCGCACTTTGCTCCTACACCGTCATGAAACAACGGCACAAACACAACTACGACGGGGACCGGCTGAGGGGGAAGTTTTCGCAGGAGCAGATTTTAAAAGGGTTGAAAAAGGAGGCGGAAAGGGTGCAGAAAGAGGCGGAAGAGATGGCGAAGGGAACAATAGGAGCAGACGGTGAAGAGGGAGAGGGGGAGGAAAATTTGGAAAATCAGAATGTTTTGAGACAGAGGATAAGCGGGCGCGTGCCGTTGCTTCCACCAGCCGCGGAGCAGAGGATGCTAGAAGAGGACGAAGTCGAAGATGAAGAAGGCGGCCTGGAGATTGTTGACCGGGACGAGGATGCCACTGCATTACAAGATGGCGCAGGCGAGTCTGCGGAGGAAGTTGATGAAGGGGCTGCTGAAAGTAACATGCTGCAAACATGAGTTTGACTTCAGTTGCGCGATTTGATGTTAGGTTAGGAGCTATGCAGCTGCAAAAATTTTTTGCGCCAACCAATAAAAACAAAAAGAAACGTGAACAAGAAAATGGCCGCTTTATCAGTCGTTTCTGCAGTGTTAGAAAACACGAGGCCTCGCACTGCATCGACAGTTCAAAATCTTAACATCACCGACCAAGTTCACATTCGTACGGTACAACGAACAGGTTGCCGCAGAAAAAGATCTACTGCCTTTGACCGCTGGTTCTGATTCTTCATAGGAGCACTACGATTTGGTTTTGGATGTCAATCGCTAGTCACACTGACCTCACTTTTTTCAGCACTAACATTCAGTCAGTCTTATCAGTCCCATGAAACCGGTAGTACCAAAACCAATCCTGTTCCTGATATTCTGTGTGTTGAAGTTTCCGCACTAACGACCTCCCAAGATCCCCCCGAAAGAAAATCCCGAATGTCTTTGATTGCGTAATCGAGGACGTCGACCCTATATAAACCGTAGTCAATTCTCAATGGAAGTATTCTTCTGTACAACCAAACAAGTAGGAGTACCAAAATAAATTGAAGTTCTCTGAGTCCACCATCCCCCGAGTAACTACACATCGCAAGTAACCATTACCCACACTCTTTTACCATGTCCCTCGACCAGTATTCCCTGTACGGCCTCCTGGCCAAGTTGGAGCAGGAGGAGAAAGATTTCGACGAGAAGGAACTCAAAACCGAACTCCAAACCCGCTTACTGACCCAAGACGACTTGGAATTCACCGCGGTGGAGAAAAAGCTCGTCTCGCAATACGTCCAGAAGCTTCTTGCCCAGGCAAAGGCGGAGGGGAACGGGAAGAAGGAGGAGAAGCTGCAGGAGCTGCTGGCAAAGGTCAGCAAGACCAGTACTTTGAAGGAGCCGCGGGCGATTCGGAAGCTGATTTTTGAATCGAAGAAAGTCGAAACCGAGCACGAAAAAGCAGCGGAAACGCTGCAGAAGTGGCGGGACGGCAAGCACAAGTTGAAAAACGTTGCGGAGGCGGACGCGTTGCAGAGGAAGGAGCGGGATTTGGGGAAAGAAGTGCGGCAGTTAGGGGAAAAGTTGGAGAAATTGCGACAGGTATTCCTAACGATGATTTGTTTGTTTCGGATGCTAGATTAGCGGTGGACCTGTCTATCCGCGTATGGATAAAGCCTTTGCTTGTTCTTGTTCACCCTCACGCATGCCCATCTGAAACAGACCCGTCAGAACTTCGGTGCGACGGACAGCGACGACGATTTCGACCGTGCGCGACCAACGACCTGGACCAGCGTGAAGCACGTCGTTCCCAACCCCGCAGCGAAGAATCCAGCGACGAGTAAAAGCAAGAGTGCGTCGGCGAATAAGGCCACTATCGCAAATCGTGGGGGAGGGAACCAGTGGCGGTCGAACGAGATGACATTAGCGCAGCAGCTGCAAATGCGGATGGTTGCTGATCTGAAGGCTCAAGAACAGCCGGCGTCGAGAGCGGAGGAGGATGGCGACACGACCGCGGGAGGAAAGACAGTTGCCACTGCTGCGCAGTCGCAAGTGTCACAACAAGCGACCACAGACAAAGAGCAGGATTGGGACGAGGGGGAGGAGGACGACTTTTGGGAGGAAATGCAGCGGGAAGAAGAAGTTTGGAAACAGGTCCCAAGTAAAGACCACACGTGCGGCAGGAAGGCCACAGGCGTTGGAGCGGTTTTGCAAGCGGGTAAAAAGGATTCTCAATCTGACGATGACTCCGACACAGTCGACGTTCACGATGACGCCCAACAGGCACCGGAAAGCAAGACTACATCAACAGCGAAGAAATCGCGAAGTAAAAATAAGAAAGGATCTTCGGATCAAAGGGCAGATGAAGCGGAACTCGCGAGACTGCTACGAGAGCAGGCCAAAGCGAAGACAAAGAGTACTGCGAAAAAGGGACCGTCATTTTTCTACACCGCTTACCAAGCTGCGCGGAAGGAGTTTTGCGAAAATTCGATTCTGTATCTTTTGCTGCAGAATTCACCTGTGATAGATGCAGACGCGATGCGGACGGCTGTCGGCGTGCGAAACCCTTTGGGTCTTGGACCGCAGAAGGCAACGACTACGGACGCGTACATTCAGTTCTTCACGGGTTGGAAGTTCAGCTTCCCGATCGGCTTGGCGAACGCGTCGACAAAATCGCAAGCGAGAAAAGCCGCTGAGAAAGGTGCAATTTTAGTCGATCCGGAGTTCGGATCGCGAATGAAGGAGAATGTTGGGAGATGGTACCCGGTAGTGGCGAACTTGACGCTGCTGGCGACGCTTTTCTGGCATCGGGGGACGTGGTGGGCTATGTGTGCATTTGCTCTGCTGGGAGCACAAACTCTGCTTCTGGAAGTCCCAGAGGCGGCGAGCGCCATTTGCGTAGTAGAAAAAGCGGGAAAGGAGCAGAGGGAGTTGATTCTCCTGAAATCGTTGCACGTCGGATTGTGGTTAGTTTTCATGGCAGGTGCGATTGCAGTCTTTGCGTGGTCGTTTCTGCTCTTCGTCTCTATTGTAACTTGCGCGCTCTTTGCGTCGCTACAGTATGCGGCATGAGTAACTCGAGTCAGTTACTTCAGATTCAGAGAAGATGAAAAAACTTTTAAATGCTCCCGAGTAAGAAAAAGAAAAATTAGAAGCGGAGTGTTGTCCCTACTCCAGTTCAAAGTTGGTTGTGGATCCACCATGAAGTGTCGCTGTCGACAACAAGAGATGTTCGCGTTTGATTGATCTTCAGTGACATCATGGTTTGAATTCAATATAGACGTCTCAAAATGTTAGTGGAACCAAACAAAAGAGCTGTTTGAGCTGCATAATCAGCTGAGCGAGAGTGGGTGCGGACCGAATCCAAAACTACATTTTCAAGTTATGATTGTTGTGAGGCCATTACTCTTCTCAAAGTGCTGGCTTCATACACAAAGTGGCTTCAGTTACGAAGCAAAGAGGCAGCAAGATATTTTGGAAACAAAAGTCAGAGCAGCATCCTGATTCATACTCATAGCAACTTTGGTAGCCAGGCTAGCGCGCGCCTTCGCCTTGCGCCCAAAGGTTCATGTTTCTTCTGAGGAAGCTAAAGACGGGGCTGGTGACGCAGATCATGATCGATCTGCATCTCCTCAGCAAACGGGGTGTAGTTTTAGGCTAGTGGGTGCTTGCCATTCTTAGCAGAGTCGTGCACATGATTTACCAGCAGACCAATGGTACCAAAATGCCAATGAACTACTCCTTCGCTGCTCGTCTCTCCGTTCGTATCTAGTTCCGCCAAACTCTTCCTCATTTTTCGACCTCAAAAACCGATGCAAGAAGTCTGTTTTACCCTACAGTTAGCATTATTGAGTTCAATTTGTAATGCATAATCTGTTGCAATGCTATGCTGGCTCTACGAAGACTAGTCTGTTCGGAGAAATAAAACAAGCGATGGCGGAGACGAAGAACGATGGCCCCTCGGCCTCGAGGTCGCCTCCGCGATCAAACAGCGCCGCGCGGCTTCTTCCCCCGAGCAAATGGGTGGACGTCGGTGCTATAAGGAATACCAGACACCCCTGGTATGGCTACGCACGCAAGTTGGCGGACTGGGGGAAGGGGGTGGCGGAAAAGGACGGAAAAAAAATGTGGTGGAGGATGCCACCAAAAACGCTAGAGGCGGCAGAAAAAAAAGGGAGCTATACGTGTAGAGGCGTCGTTTCCATCGATTCGCGGCATGCAGTGCCGCTCGCTGTGCCGAAATCTGCGGAAAGAGGAAAACTACTTCGGAACCACCTCCTTGCCGAAAACAATCGGGAGCGGAGAGAACTAGCCGCGAAGGCAGAAAACTACCAATACCAGCTACAGCTGCAGAATTGCAGGGCTTCCGCATCATCATCGGCGTCGTCTTCATCTTCCTCTTCGTCGACGAGTAGGCGCCGCCTGCAAGTCCCTGCCCATTTCTACACCCGTGAAGACGCAGCCGAACCGTCGACGTGTTCTTCTTCGGCCTTCACAGCAAAAGCACCAAGCGGCGAAAAGCCACCGTTGTGGACGATCGAGGACGGGTTGAAGTCATCTGCTACGTACGCCCAACGCACAGCAAATACGATATCGCGGGCGGCAGCGGAAGCGGCTCTATCGGTGGAAGATCTCGTGCTGCCGGCGAATGTGCCAGCACCGACGAGCAACGACATCCCGGATGACGTTCATTGCATCGAGCTCATCGAAATAGTATGCCGTGTCAAGAAGTTTCTTTCCTTGCCATAGTTTCTGCCACCATATAACCGGAATGAAAATGGCAGGCACTATGTGTAGTTTTATGGGCCCATAATCCAAGGTTGGACTAGGGTGGCCGTTCCGTTTAGACTGACTTGTATTGCTTTCAGCGCTCTTTTTTTGTAAGTGTAGATCGTTGAATTTGAATATAAGGGATAAAAGAGGTGTAAAAGATAAAGAGCAGGTACAAGTGAGGTATAAAAGTAGAACAAGCCGACGGAAAGAAAACAACTGCACAGGGATAAGTGAGTCAAGACATCGATATAGAAACCCACCTCTTGCCTCCTAAATTCGTCGCGAAACTTCACAAGCCGCACCGGTCCCACAAGGGATTGCTAAAATCGTTGAAATGGTACAGAGGGAGTCACAGTGCGACACAGACATTCGCGAACATCTGCAATCCATCCGGTATCACTTTCGTGTGTTTTGCTTTTTGAGATTTTTTTTGATCGTTGATGGTGCTGTTGTAGCATTTTCAAGCGAACACCCGAATATTCAAAGATGTATGAATTTCTTGGAGCCTATCTACGAGCACGAAAAACATTCTCACCTACGATACCGATATCTATTCTAATGTTCTTTGAAAACAGCAACGCAAACGGTCCTTTTTCATAAAACAGCACACAACCAGTCAGAATCGCCTTGGTTGTGCAGAAGTTTTTCCGAGGTACGAAATTACTTCGACCGAGAACGAGACCTACTTGCCGCATATGCCCTCCGGGATTCGGGAGAGAGCGAACTATCGCGCGAAGACATTTTGTTCAACGAGATTTTTACCTATTTCAAAGAGCGCGCCGTCTTGGTGTGGTTGTTACGACGAATTCGAGATGCAGAGCAGGGCAGCACCAGAAACAGTACCGCTGCTGCGGATAACGCGAATGGGAACCAGTGGACAAGCTCTAGTGCAAGGACTCTGCTCGAGAACGGCTACGCCATGCGTTTGCTGAGTGAAAAAGGAGCAGAACGATTGGAGAATCAACGCGCAGCTCGTTTGACGATAGTCGAACCGCATCTTGATTCGGGAATCAAGACTGGAAGCACCAGAAGCGACCATCACAACGATGCACAAGTTACCTGCGCTGCCGAATCAGAAGCAGCAGCGGCAGCATGTGTTTCCCGAGTCAAGGAACGACACGAGCTGGACTCGCCACGACTAGCAGACGACCGCTCAAGGATCAAGAGAGAACAAAAGCAAAAGCCTGATGACGACGGTGCATCGGCGTCCCTGTCCAGGCAGGCTGCGTTAAGCCAGCATTATTCAGCAGCGTCTTCTCTTCCTGATTTTTACAAAAACGGAAAAACCAGCATCAAGCAAGAGGAAACCTTGTCAGTGTCAACCAGCATCGCTGGCGAAGCTCGTGATGTGTTGAAAGCTAAATCTTCGAGTTCTCCGGACGTTCGATTCAAGGCAGAGGCATCTCCCTTTGAATACGTGAAGAGTGAAAGATCCATCAAGCGGGACCCAGACCTGATCGCCACGAGTTCGGCCGAAGAGCGAGATAACTCCGCTCACACGATCCGAATCAAGTGCGAGCCCACTTCACCCGGGGCCGCTGATCGCCGCCGCAGCCCCACGAAGTGCGAGCCTGAGTACACGAGCAGATGCGGATGCGGTCCTGTGCGCATTAAGAAAGAACTCACTTCACCAACACCGCCGGAGTCGCCACGCTTTCGGGCCAACGAAAATCTCATGTTCCACAACACTCCCGAGAAAGCAGGAGCAGTACGCATCAAGAAGGAGCAGCAATCGCCTGCTTTGTTGAGTCATTTACCAGCCGCCTCAACTAACACGCAGGCAGAAAGTATCGGCTTTTTTGGTCGTCCACTGCGACGAGTGAAGGAGGAGAGTGCAGCGCCCGTTCCCGTCAGTAGGTCTGCAAACAAAGCGACAGGTGAAACACAACAAAACGGAGGCGGGCATTTGGTTGTTGACGAGAAAAGCGAAAAAAAGCAATCAGATTCGTCGCTTCCCTTCTGCGCGACCGCAGCTAAGCGTGAACGTCCACTGGAAACCGAGCACGAAGATACCAGCAGCGATCAAGGCGCTTCAACTTTTCATCTTCCAGCGAAAGTACTAGAAGAGAGAAAGATCATAGCTTGCCGCCAGCTGAGCAACATAGCTGAGCCACGACCCCGCAACTCTTCCGCGGTAACAGATAAGGCCCAAGAAAAACAAGCTGATCAGCGGCTTACCTCCTGCATCCACGACACCAAGCACCCACCCGCGAAGGTTTTTCTGCAAAGCGACAACTACCCGGAGGTGAGCGGATGGTATTTCCTGACGCATACCGTGACGCAGGTCGGGGGTCAGATCTACCCGATGTACAAATCGGATCTTGCCAGCAGTGGCAAGCCGGTTTTTACGCTTGGCGCAACGCAAACGGGGCGGGACGACGCAGCCGGCGTGGACCTGGTTCAATGGGGGATTTGTGGGCCACTCGGCACGAAAACGCTGTATCCAAAGAGACAGGACCTCTTGTCCAAGAAGTTGAAAGATCATCAGAGCAAGCATGCAGACGAGCACAAAAAACGTCAGCGCCGTCGCCGAGAGTCGCACGCCCCCGCCGACAACAATTTTTTTTCGGCGGAGGTGGCCGAAAAAAAGCCATGCAGGGTTTTAAACTGTTGTATCGTATCATTATGGCTTTTGGATAAGTCGGTTTGTCTCCTGGATAAGCTAGAGGGCCGCTGTAATGCGCGTGCCGGGTCCGTGTCGCCTGCTCACCTTGTCAACGCGGCGTGGACTTGGTCGACCGGCAGCGAGATAGTGACCGAAAGCTACGCGTGTGTCGTGGGCGTTTCGTCGCCCACTGCACTCGAGATTTCCACGTTTCCCGTTTTTGGTCACACTCCGGGGCAGCAAGGAAAAGTGGAAATTCCTCCGGCGACTGCGGATCAACAGATTGGCATGCCGAAGGGACTCTTGTCCGCGTTTCTGAAGAAACAAAGTATGTGGCTTTGTAGTGGTTTACTTTGGAGCTTGTGATTTCTTGATGATGGTAGTTACTTTGGAGCTTGCGCATCGTTCACTACAAATTCAAACGGACGAAACGGTATATCACCAGGTATCTGCTGCCGCAGATTTTTCGAAGACGCGTACCAGGAACGTTTTCATCGCGCTAAGCCGGCAGTAACCACAGGCGCTTCCTGCTGCCTCTGCTGCGCATTCTTTCGACGCACGGATACGAAAACTGCGGCCCATGGCGATCTGCACCGTGCCTGCTTCGGAAATTCCGGAAAGTTGCCCCAGGGTATGCACTGCTACAATTTCCTGGATCTGGAGGAGGTGGAGGCTGCGGAGAACTTTCTGGACGCCGAGTACAGGAGAATGCGACTGCAGATTGGCGTTGAAGTCGGTGAACAGGACAAGCAGTCCGCCAGTCCAAAATTCCAAAATTGCGGTATCAAGCTGTCCATGTACCAGGAGTTTTTGGCGAGATTGGAGTACGAGCAGCATTGGAGTAGCGAAGTGCAGGAGAACGGCTTGCATTCAGTGGACCCCAACTCAAATCACTGCTCAACAACAACTAGCAAATGGTTTCCAGTGCCTTTCAAGCTCGAGCCAGCCTTCTTGCCATATCCAGACGGAAAATGATCGTTTGCCATTGCCAGCGTTGACAACTGTTCCACAAGAGAACTACTTGCATTGTCAGTGCGCCATCATGTGAAAAAATAGAAGATGCATTTGGAAGGATCGCTGCCCTCTCATTCCTGTTTGAGCTGCTGTTGTAATGCCTAGTGAGAAGATGAAGACAGACTCTTACTACTTCACAAGTTGCGACGCGATGGCAAGCGCGTTAGGATATTTTCCAAGTTCCATACTATTGGTTGCGGATCTGGAGCGGCCTTCCCGCCAACGCTTGGCGCTCTCCGGAGAGCGTTCGAGAAGGACTTGGGAAAACGGTTCGCGCGAAGCAGGGAGTGCTCATCCGGTAAATGAGGTGCTGTTCATGTATGGGAACAAGCACCAGGAATACATATTGATTCAATACATAGATCGGACTTTCAATGTCCACGAATTTTTCAAATCACCAGATTCTTCGCCGGCCTCCAGTGTGGACAGTACCAATGATTCTTCTCCATCCTCCAAGAGCGATGTCGTGTGGTCGCCCAGCGTACCGCTGCCGCGACCCCTGCCCCATGCTATTCCGAATCTTCGCAGTCGCGGCAAGCCCATCCGTCCAGATATGCGGGTATTCTGTGCGCTTTGGTGTACTTTCATTTGTTGACGGAGGT
This sequence comes from Amoebophrya sp. A120, assembly GCA_905178155.1. Taxonomy (NCBI): domain Eukaryota; class Dinophyceae; order Syndiniales; family Amoebophryaceae; genus Amoebophrya; species Amoebophrya sp. A120. Next base: position 1,123,668 of record CAJINV010000005.1, read on the forward strand.
TGTGTCATACTTACTTCATCAGGTTTGATCAACTATTATGCTCTTTGTCGATTTTTTCGATATTTATAATACCTTTTTGGATTTGCATTTGGATTTGTCGTGTTCGTCGTTGCATGCTGAAAATAAATCCGGAAACAAACTGTTAATTACTACCGCACATCAGGGAATTACTTATGTTCCCGGCTGGAAGTATATGAAGTTGTTCTTGCTCGAGAAGGCGAGTTCGAAGGATAAGCTTGACGATGAACACGCACGAAGAGGGTTGGTGAGCTACGAAGACCAAGATAATGTCTACGTGATGAAGAAGAAAGTGTTCGGCACGCGTAAGGTCCCAGTACCATCAAAGGACCCAGCGGAATACGATTGCTGGCGTGTGCAGTTTAAGCACAGGGAAGTGGGAAAGAAGACAACGCGGAGGATGAAGCGGTATAAAAGATGACTCGAACAAACAAAAGGAGTTTGATTTACGCCGCATATTTGCATGCGCTTCCTTGGGTGCAAGGGACATGCACATGATCGAAGTGTGCATTTGATGAATGTTTAGGCCTTTTTCCCAAGAATACATGCTCATGAAGCAAGCTAGCGCTAGAGGACATAAAAACAAAAGGTTTTTTTTCGTCGCGCCGAAGTTCCGCAAGCTTCGTGCTGCAGCCTCGGAAAAGGGACTTCCAGCACCGACCCGATGCGACGCAAAAGCAGCTGCATTAGAAGACGCAAAGCGTATTATATTAATTTGCTCTGCAGTCGAAGGAGCGGATAGTTGAGCCTGTCATGCATTGATGAGATGAGAAACAAATGGTCCCTGTGCTCCGGAAACAGAGTTCTACAAGGTGATCACTCCATCTACACAAATACACCCGCTCGGCTAGACGGCGCCAGAACTAAGTCCTATGGTTAGCTTAAGACAGGAGTATCTTAGTAGAAGATACAAGCTGACCATAGAGGTTTCCTCCTCCTCCTCTACTTACACAAATACTAATACACCACAGTGTTTCGACGGCTTGCGTTGAACGTGTCGGGAGCAGCGCAGCCAGGGAAATCGAAACACGCGCATACCAAGTCCAACACCGGCGTGTCCGGGGTAACCCAGTTTTCGATGAAGCAAAAAAGAAAACGTAATCGAGGAGCAATCGTAGGAGCGTTCAAACGAATGAAAAAGGCGATCCTCAGAAGGTACAAGGTGAACATGAACACCAAACAGCCAATGAAAAATTGGCAAAAGCAGCGAAAGTGTAGAACGAAGGCTCAGAAGGCAGGCATAATTCAGGTAAGCTATTGTTCGCAACGATATATAAATTTTGTATGTCTGTGCAAGACTATGACTACATATTGCCGCGTGTTGTCTTCTAGATAAATTGACTCACTCAACAGCAGTAAAGGCCAAAAACGTTTAATGAAATTTGGAAAAAAAAAAACTTACAGCTCATGGCGCGATGGAGACAGGCGAAAATGGAGCGCGTGGATCACCCTGGCCGCTCGGGACGAATGCAACGTCACATCAAGAAGACCACCATCGACCCGCTCCGCAAGAAAATTGTGGCCCAGGGGAAAACGCTCTTCGATTTCCGGAAAGTGGCGAAGAAGCTGTTGAAGCCCCGGCGCGCAGCAGTGGCTACCAAGAAGTCGGAGCTGTTCGTGCCGAGTTCTTCCACCCGGAGAAAAGCGGAGGTTGCTGCCGGGTCTGTGCCGCATGTCCGACCAGCACACCAGCCTACCATGGATCCACGTGAGTTTCGATTCGTCGGACCAACAACCAAACTGCCGAAGACGCGGGACATGTCGAAGGGGTTCCGACGCTCCTGAAGCCAGATGAAAGAAGTGGTTTCATTTTCCGATCTTCCTCGTTACATTTCCCCCAAGCACTCTCTTACGATTCAGATAAACGTTGCTGCATGCACAAAGTTCACGTTGCGCAACTTGTACAACTTGCAGGGGAGTGCGGAAGTGTTTATGCAGTTTTTGAACAGACTCAGACATGCCTGGAGCTCGACGCGCCGAGTTATTTTTTAAGGAAAGTAGAGTGCTAAAGATAGAAAGATCTGCTACACGATGTTTCTGTATTCAACCGGGCTCAGAAGTAGTAGACTCTCGGTCAGCAAGACGTCCACTCAACTTGCGAGAACGAAGAGGGATTGAAGGGTTTGCACAGTACTATTAGATATTTTTATTTCTTGATGCTGTCGGTGTCGCTTTCCCCGGCCTCGTAGCAAGATTGGATGAAAGTTGCGCGAGATTCGTGTCAAACAAAACCACGACTGTCTTCTTTCAGAACTAGCACACTATAGTGCCAGTCGAAGCAATTTTTTTTCCAATTTACGTATTACTGAGCCCTTGTATCTGCTGCCTGGTGCAATACTCGCTGCGTTTTTTCCTACTTGAACGTAAGTACACCGACTGGTCCTTCTCACTTTCAATGGGAAGAAGGCTCCTGCAGCTGAACTTACAAGCGTTTATTATTTAAGTTTTCTCGGACAAAAGGCCCTAGGCTGTGTGGTTTCAAAGCCTATTGTCGAGAGATATTGCCCTGTCAAATATTGAGTTGCAGAGGATCACAGCGGCAGCAATATTTCATATGAGGAGCTAACTGTTCAACCGGGCCATGGTTTTGCGATATTCTGGCCGAACTGGATCTTCACACATCCTTTTTTCTATCAATTCTTTCGGAATTTAGCTTTTTACTGTTTCACTTTTCAGTTTCCCTTCTGTTTGATCCGATTCGAGTCCAGTTTAGCTTTATAGTATGTCGCCTTTGATTTACCGTCCTTCGTGCAGTCTTTCTATAAGTTTAATGATTGAACTTAATCATAGAATAGGAAGATTGGCCAACGAGGAACGTATATCACACCACAATTGCCCTCGCTAGTATGCATGCTCGCGCGTGGTAACCCGCTCCATGTGAAAAGAAAGTTGTTGTAGCAAATGCTGCTCCTTTTGTATTATTTCTACTTCCCAAAGCCAAACCCAGTCCCACTGCCAGAGGGATTTCCCGAAGCAATACATTGGCTGTGCCCCACGCACCTTCAGTTCACACACCGATGTTGGTATTGACAACAGGGCTATCTGCGATTGTACTTGAGGAGCCAGGGCCAGCTCAAGTCTCAGCAACTCGTAAATTAAGATCTTCGAACGACGACGCCGAGCATGTGCCACAGGTAGACCAAGGAAATCTGCGTGAAGCTGATGTTTCCAAAAAGCTTTTGATCGATTCAGAATATTTTTGCTCCCGGGCAACAAAGATATCATGAAGAAATATGAATATTATAAATAAAGTATATTTTTGACCATCGCACTTCTTTTTACGCATGGGTTGTAAGTGTACAGATTCCGACCACAATGTCATAGGTTTTTGAGTTTTGCTTCCCAATTTAACAAGTTTCAACTAACACCAGCTTTAAGATGCATTTCTGATTCTGTCACTGTCGTCACAAGTTTCCTACTCGTACTTTGTCCGCACGCGTATACACTGGAGGAAAATTTGGAGCGATGGCTCGACACGCTTGTAATTTCGCTCTTGGGAAAATCGATTCGCCTATAATTCTTTTTGTTGAATTCCTCGCTACCGCCGCACCACTGCGAGCATACCATGACTGTAAAACTTCGATTTGATTCGATTTCGATCCTATTCGTACTTGGCGCGAAATCTGTGGTCCTGCTCGATAAATTTGGGCTACTGCAGTACGCGACCAGCACGAGGATCTTCTGAATGTGGTGCGCATGCGCATAGCCATGGTTAGCTCAAGAAAGACAAAGGTGTTGAGTAGTTTGCATAGAAGCTGAGTACAGTTGCAGAGATGTCCTCCCCCACAATGCATGGTCATTTAAGAGAAGAGACCGAATAATCCAGTGATTTTTCATCCCGGTTTCGAAGTGAAGATTTGCAGCCGGTCAATGCTGTGACTAACAGTCAATCGCTCCGCTTGGAAGACCAAGCGAGCCTAAAGTACGTAGGGTACTGCAGCTTGTGCTTATTGGTCTGCGGACTTCGAACGGAAAAACTAAATATCTTTTCGCCGCATCCGCAACGCGACGGTATTGCATAGCGTAGTTCACATTTCCATAGCAGCCACCAAAGTTAGATTCTCGATGGCGTTGTTTCGTCCCCTTTACATCTTGTTCCCACATACTTTGAATGCCGGGAATATTGGGATACGATGTCCCGTCGGATTTTTAAATCAATTTATAATTTCCTCTTTCCATAAATAAGTAGGTTGAAACGTTTCCGCTACTCATGGTCTGCTTGCATCGCCAGCTGCTGCTTGACCCTGAGCAAGCGGTGTACTCAAGCAACAACAGTGCACTGTGGCAGCACCGTTCTCAATTTTTACGATTTGACGCATGATTTTTTTTTTGGCTACATGCGCACATTTCGGCCTAGTTTGGGACATTTGCGCCCTGAAACTAGAGAATATATTATTTTTTGCATAGCCGCATCTTATTTATTAGCCCGATTCACTGTAAAAAAATGCGACTTCCTATTCATTGATCCACCACTGCTTCTACCTATTTATATTTTCGTTTGCTTCTCAAGTCAGTGAAACAATTTTATAGTAATTTCAATAGATGAAGACTTGCCAACATTGGTTACGATATTTAGGATGAATTTCCAAGAAGCATGCAGAGAAAAACGAAAGTGAATGCTTTGCCAAAGAGCGAAGCAATCCACACGGCATCCAACTTATATTTTTGCTTTTCGAAACGAATCAACAGCACCAAGAAGAACAAGAAGCATACATAGGGCTTGCTTCTATGTCCGTGAAAATGTTGTTGCGAATCAGAAACAAAACGTCAAAGCTCCATGGTTGGCAACATTTTTTTCTTGCTCCGTCTCTGTCCACCTTTACATAATAATACTAGTTGGAACGAGAGCTGTAGTCTTGCTCGATAAATTTGGGCTGCTGCAGTTGCATGACGTTCCATCACCAAATTTTCACCAGGGCTTTACGTTTCGCTCAGGTACCCATGTTTCGCTCAGGTACCCTATGGGATTTTACACAGCAATATTTATAGAGTGAAATGTCGCATAGAGTAATATTGCGACAAGGAAGCGTCGTCATTTGAAAAGTGGAATCCAAATGCATAGCTACGTTCGGTATGTGAATTCAGATTTGTTCGAGGGGTTTAGAAAAAAATTAAAGAGATTGGGGTATTTTACGAAATGAATTTGTAGTTCAGAAGAAGTAATCAAAGAATTCGCCTCCCTTCGAAAAGGAGCAAAGACACCAGGAGAGTGGTTTCATGAACAAGAATGAGATTATGGTACCTAGTATACTATACACAGTTTCCAAGAAGCTGGGGTTTCATTTTTATACTCATCTTTTTATCAGAATTGTCGGAAACAGCACACAGAGTGCAGGATGGGCCTGTGGTTTTTTGGCCTGCTTCTTGATGCTTGTTCGAGTCGAATATCATTATTTTTTTGTCGGCACATGCAAATCGCGGTTTGTTGCCTGTTCGCGGTCGGTTGCAGGTTTTACAAAAGGATGAAAAAATTGTATCGGTTGTACCTTCATGTTCCTGTCGGTCTCGCGATTTCTCTGCGACTCAGAATACTTACTTTTTCTGCCGGGATGGCTCTCTGTGCGAGTGCTTTCGACTGATTTCAGTATCGGTCAAGAATGTCCTCGCCCGCCGGTGCCTGTCATCCAAGGTTCGAATGCATTATTCATCTGCTGGCGTCCTAAGTTTTCGCTCGGTCAAGAACTTCCTACTGGCGTGCTTGATTTTCGGTGCAAATAAAACGATAATTTCTGTAGATCTTGTGTATTTCGTGATATGGTCGCTCGTGGTCATGCTCTACTACGGCGTCTTTTTTCATCTCCTGTCTTCGAAACGTACAGAAATATTGTGCTGACTTTCGCTGTTGCTGGTGATGCTATCCCATAACTACCCATTTTTTTTGAGGTTGCATGACACCGAAGTGATTGCAACATTCAATAACCTATCCTTTGGTTATCTCCGCTGCGTGAAGTAATTAGTTGCTTGAAGACCAAACTTCGCAGCGTTTTCACTCAAAACATGTTCCGTGGTGGTCCGGTCGCTGCGAAGCCCGCGGGCAAGGCCGCCGCGAGCGCCGGCGTGCCGAGCAAAGGACCGATAAAGGCCACGGCAAAAAGCGTTCCGGGGTTGAAGCAAGCGGTCACTGCGGTCCGAGGTGTGAACGCGGTGGCGGCAAAGCCGGCTACTACTCCGCGCGCACCGCTAGCGACGCCTCGGATGCCTGGAGGACCAACATCGAGTCCTAGTACCACCACCGGACTAAGGGGAGAGACTCCGAGGGCCAAAGCGAAAGCTGGAGGAAGTATAGCTGGCAAAGCCGCTGGTCCTCCTGGCGCAAAGGCTTCCGCAAGCCCACGTCGGTCAGCTTCGTTTCAGACGAGCACAACTGCACGTGCAACCGGTGATCCTTCTACAGCCGTTCAAGAAAACGAAAACGACTCTCAGCTCACGGGGACCCGCCCAGGCGGCCGGAAATCCGCGACGCCGCGGACCAGCGTCCGCGCGAATTCGAAGCTTGAGGAGGGTATGGTCACACTGAATGTGAGCGAACTGGAAACCCGAATCAGCGACATCATCGCCAGAAAGAGCGGAGCGGCTGTCATACCAGCCGTAGGTGGAGGAAATGCGGCGATCCGGAAGAGCCTAGCGGCGCCCGGTATCGCCGCCGCTGCGAAAGTGCTTGAAGCCGCAAGAGCGGGCAATGTGGACGTCTTGACCGAGCTGTGTGGGTAAAGATTTAAGCTTTGGCTCTGCTCCTGTGTCATTTTCGCTAGTGTTTGAAAACTGAAGATCGTCGGTGTAAAAGTAAATGCGTGATCAGTAGCAACATTCTGATTTTATCAATCTTCACTAAAAACGATTTTCAGCACTCCGGAGCAGTTCTCCAATTTGGACCAAATTGAGGACGAGGTCGCCCGTGCCCGCGAGTTCATTACCCCGAATGTCCAGGACGTGCGCTGGCGGACGCCATTGATGTACGCCTCAGCGTTTGTACGAAAAAGTAAAAGAAAGAAGTGTTTCTTTCAGTATCATGCGGCTGATGTTACGTATTTCTTTTCCAACACAGAGCACGCATTGTCTGCAGGCTCGCTTTTGGCTTTTCCATGTACACTAAAAGTACCTACCCGCAAATTCGTTGACGGAGGAATTGGAAAACTGGTGTGGAATTCTGTGCTGTAGCTGAGAAGGCATATTGTTGTTCGTGTTGGAATATTGTCTCAGCCGCACGCCGCTGCCAGGCATTTTTTCGTTTCCATGACCTGCACGCTTCGACGCAGTAATGTTCTTGATCGACGACCCGTTGTTGCAAGTTAATCTCCGCGACGACACCAACAAAACAGCGTTGATGTACGCTTGTCGCAAGGTCTTCGCACCCGAGGCCCGAACGTCAACTACAAGTCATACCGCGACCGACAAAACTACGATCAAGCAGCGGCAGCACGACAGCAAGCGCGCCGACATCGTGGAAATGTTGTTGGGCGAGGACGCAGACGTCGGGGCCGTGGACCAGTACGGCGAAACGGCGCTGCACATCGCGGTCGACGTATGGAAGGGAAAGGATTTGAGCCAAGTCTGGGGTTTGAAAAGTGCAAGTTTCCCGTATGATATGAAGCATAACGTGAAAGAGTACTCTGGTTTTCTGAGTATCAGCAAGCATGACAAACTCTGTCGACTTCACTCAAGCTTTTCTCTCGATAAAACGAGGGAGACCGCAACGTGGTGGACGTGTTACTTACCTACTGCCTCAGCGAGGGCTACGAGGATGTGCTGCTGAAGAAGGACTACGACGGGGTCAGCCTCCTCGACATTGCCGCCATGAACGAGGACATTAAGATGGGGGTTTTGCTGCTCCGCGCCGGTTTAGAATTTCAGGAGGACGAGCAATCGGAGTTCGCAAAAGCGGTGAAGCGGTACGACTTTGAGTTTCCGGAGGACATTGAGAACACCACGGATCTGGAACCCGAAATGTACGCAGATGACGGAGAGCAAGACCAGGACAACGATGTTAAGAAGACCCGACGTTTGTTGACGACGAAAACCGGGATCGCAGGACCGGACAAGGATAAAAAACTTACGCCCGAATTCCTGGCTTTGGAAATGCAGTTGAAGACCCTTGCAGGTAGTCTGTACCGTGCGTCAAGGACCAGTCAGGAGGGCCACATGCAGGTGGATTTGAGTCCGGACTTCGAAAGGAGCGGGTCTGGTATGGGGATTGGAGCAAATCAACCCGATGTCTTCACTATCACGCCACTAGATCCTCTGCAGGACCAGGAGGACGCATTTCTCTTCGCCAGCCACCAGTCCGGGCAGATGATGCGGAAAATGTACGAGCGGAGGCAGCGGTCGGTTCTGTCCATGGCGGACATTTTGTCCCCGTCTCTGAGCAACCTCTACTTGATGAAGCTCTACCAGGCGAACGAGCCGATTGACGCGGCGCTCGAAGCGCAGATGATCGGCGCGCAAATGATCCAAGTGCAGGAGACGCCGGAGCAGGCGCTGGACGCATTGCAAAACGCGATGGGGTTGAAGTCGCTGGAGAACCTCCGGATCGCGCTGACGCACTGCGGCCGCCTGGCGGACGAGGTTTCGGACGCGGAGAAAGCGATGCTGCACTGGGACGAGATGATCCTGAAGGCGGAGAAAGCTGTTGAGGCACTCCACCTAAAAGCGGGGGTGCTGAACCGGTTGGGTATCCAGATCGCGAGTTTCTCCGCGAAATACAAGTCGGGCGACGAGCTGACGGAGGAGATTCTGGCGTTAGAGCGGGTGTTGAAGGAAGCCGAGGCGTACGGGTGCTCGAAGGAGCAAGACGAGGTGGTTTCTGGTTGTTACACGGTGTTGGAAAAAGCGAAACGGCGGCGTGACGCAAGAGCAGAGCTGCGGAAACTGGCGGAAGCAGGGGATTTCGAATCTTTCGAAATGATCTTGAACCGGTATCGCCAGGTGCGGCTCAGCGGCCACGCGACACCCAACCGCGCACTCTCGACCTTCGAGCGAGTGACGGAGATGCGCGCGACCTTCCGGGCGAAGGTGACGGGCGGCGCGAGCGGGCGGCTGGCATCGATTCGCGACGAGAAGGACCGGGTGACCACGACCGTGAAGAAATCGGTGAGTCGGCAGTTCACCAGCCGCGTGACCCCGGGGTTCGCGCCGGAGTGCGAGGTGGTGCTGACCGCGAACGACTTGCGGATGTTCGCGGAAATGCTGTCGGCCTTCAAATCGAAAGCGAAGGCGGAAGCGAACTTACTGCGGTTAGTGGATCAGAAGCCGGTGGATGTGGAAGCGTTGCAAGCGGCGGTGGCCACCGCCCGGGTCTTGCAGATCGACGTGGCTTTCGCGGAGTCGATTCTCCAAGCGGAGGTCCCCAGGAGGGAGGCGGTGTCCGCGTTGAAGCAGGCGATGGCGAAGGGCGTGATTGAGGAAATCGAACTGGCGTTAATGCGCTGCAAGCAGGTCTTCGAGGACATGACAGCGTCCGCGAAGCAGTACCCGGTGTTGCTCGAAGCCCCAGCGTATCTGGAGCGGGAACGGCAGCGCATGCGTTTGAAGGGCGAGGTGGAAGAGTTGTTGCAACTAACCGAAAATTTCCTGGAGTTCAACGATTACGAGGAACACGGTGACATGCTGAAGCAGTGGCGCGAACGAATCCAAAAGTGCTTCACGGAGTGCAAACAAGCGGGAATCGCCGAGTCGTTTCTGACGGGCTTTGAGCTGCGGAAGAAGAAACTGCACAACTTCATCGAGGATTTGAAGGGGTCGATCCGGGTGTTCGTCCGTGTCCGGCCGTTGACGGGGAAAGAGAAGTCGAACAACGAAACGGAAGTGACGACGCAACTGGATCTTTGTACCTTGACGGTCGGGGATCCTGCGGGTTCTGCCGCCGAACGGCAATTTACGTTCGACTCTTGCTTCTTCCCGTCCAGCACGCAAGCGGACGTGTTTGAAGACTCGCAGGATTTAATCCAGTCTGCTTTCGACGGGTACAACGTGACCATTTTCGCCTATGGGCAAACCGGCGCGGGGAAGACGTTCACGATGTCGGGGACCAACGAGCACCCGGGGGTTGTCCCCAGGACCTGCAATGAAATTTTCCGCATCAAGGAGCGCGACGCGAGCAGGTTCCGAACGACGGTGTCCATCAGCATGATCGAACTGTACTGTGCGAAATTCACGGATTTGTTCCGGAAGATGGAAAGCGCGCTCGGCGGGGGGAAGAAACCCGCCGCGGCAGTAAAGCCGGCGAAAGACAAGGATGCGCAGAAGGAGCCGGAGATCAACGTGCGGATCGAGAAAGACGGGGCGGTGCGGGTGGAAAACGCCCGGGAACAACAGATCGAGACGGCGGCGCAGATGCTGTCGATCATCGACCAGGGATTCTCGAACCGGGCGGTCGCTGCCACAAAGATGAACAGCGAGTCGAGTCGTTCCCACTTGATCACGATCGTGCAGCTCGTTTCGGTCAATCTGGAAACCAAGGTCCGCACGGTCGGGAAACTGTTGCTCTGCGATCTCGCCGGGAGCGAGCGGTTGGCCAAGTCGGGCGCGGAGGGGCAGGCGCAGAAGGAAGCGATTGAGATCAACAAGTCGTTAACCGCTCTCGGTGACGTGATCGAGGCGTTGACCAAGGTGGGAACGAAGAAGGGGGCCCAGTCGGTGATCCCCTACAGAAATCACAAGCTGACGCAGCTGATGCAGGACTCGTTGGGCGGGACGGCGAAAACCCTGATGTTCGTGAACTGCTCCCCCGCGGCGTCAAATCAGGACGAAACGGTCAACGCGCTGAAGTGGGCGAAACGGGCAAAAAATATCATCAACAAAAGGTAGTGTTGAGTGGGACATTGTTGTTGGGGAAGCACACGCTGGTCGTGTGTGTACCTGAAATTATGAACATTTTTTTTTCCATTTTGGATAGATTGGTTTAGGTTTATCGGTTTATTTTTGCTACAGGGATGTCAGTCTCAAGATGAGCCAATATCTACAGCCTGAATCATCTGGATGCGCAATCGCCTCACCAGGATTTGTTAATTGAATTTTGGCGGACCTAAGTAACTGCTCACGTTTTACAAATGCTTTATCATGTACTCTAGTATCTCATTTTTCTCTATTTTTGCATTTTGTCACTTTTCTTCGTGTATTCTGCTTTTACCATCCTCGAGAGATCGGTTTGAGTATCTTTCATTTTTCTATATCGGTCCATGTCGCCTTACATAATACTGTAATCACAGCAACCCGACACAGTGACTTAGTGTGCAACATGAAGTTTGGTTCTCGGAAAAACAAATCTGCGCTTTTCTTTCTCCAAAAACTTCGATTTGCCAGCGGTTACATACAGTGAGTTCATCAAGCTTCTGATAGATAAAGACGAATACGAAGTCACCTGGAAATAATCGGTCTGTTTTTCCGTGCCTGGAGCGATATTTCTTCGAGCGAACGTTTCTTTTTGATAGTGGATGTGAAGAATGGCGCGTCTGAGAGAGAATATGGGATAGTGGAGCACTTTGAGTATGCGATTATTGGCGAATTAAGGGGTAGAGTAAATCTAAATTTCTACTTGCACAGAGTTAGCAGTTTCTCATCCGAATTTTTTCCCAGGGCGATAATTGTGGTGATTAAGTAGCAAATTTTTTAAGTGCGGTAACTTCTAAGCTAGTAGCTGTACTTGCATGCTGTAAAGCCAACTTATTTTTTGACATCACTGCATACCAATATCTATACCACCGATTCGTCCGGCCTTTCGTTTTTTCGATTGCTGACTGGGAGTCCCAAGAAAGAGTGATTCTGATTTTTTCGATTGACCATAACTAAGATTGTCCTCATCTTCCCGATTTTGATTTCTCACCTCTGTAGGCCCCCATCGCTACACCGAGATTCACAGTCATAAGTAACTAAAACCTACCAGTTGTATTGACACTGACTCTGCAAATAAACGCCTAGCTTTTTTCTTCAGTGAAGGGAAGTTTCTCTTCACAAAAAACAAGAAACCCAACGAGGTTCGACATCTTCTACCCACTCCGAGTGAAAAACCTTTGAAACCCGTGAAAAAGCACCCCCAATAAAGGAAAACTATGGATCAAATCATTGTGGTTGGCGGCGGTCTCGCCGGTCTCTCGGCCGCACACACGGCCATGGAGCGTGGCAGCCGCGTGTTGCTGATCGACAAGAACCCGTTCATGGGCGGAAACTCCACCAAGGCTACATCCGGTATCAACGGGGCGGGTACCCGCACCCAGCGCGCTAAGGGCGTCCAGGACGCTCCTGAAACTTTTGAGGAGGACACGATCCGTGGCGGGGCGAAGTCCAAGGAGCACGCGAAGGTACTTTTAAAAAGAGAGAGGAATCTTCAACATTTGTGATGCATGTAAAACTGCACCAGCTCCAGCGATACTGCTTGCAGCTCAAAGCACATGAACTCAAAAAATCAAATACTTTATCACAAGGTCCTCACCTGGGAATCTGGTCCGGGCGTCGAGTGGTTGATCGACAACTTTGGTCTGGACCTGTCCCTCGTCTCCCGGCTCGGTGGTCACTCCCAGCCCCGAACCCACCGCGGCGGACAGAAGTTTCCGGGTATGACCATCACTTTTGCCCTGATGGAGAAATTGGAGGAAATCGCGGAAAAGCAGCCGGAAAAGGCTCGCATCATGCTCAAGGCGAAGATGACCAAGTTGCTGAAAGGTAAATGTGAATAATAAGGAAAGGATTTGTGTTGCACGAAAGCGCATCGTGTGGGAGTTTGTGATGCAGATAAAGGAATAGGGATAGCCTTAGTAGTAAGTACTCGCAATACTGACATACAACCCTCTTCTCTCAGATGCCAAGGGCAACGTGTCCGGCGTGGAGGTCGAGGTCGGTGGCAAGCGCGTCAACGAGCTCGGCCCGGTCATCCTCGCGACCGGCGGGTACGGCGCGGACCACGATCAGGACAGCATTCTGCACCAGTACCGCCCCGACCTGAAGAACATGCCCACCACGTGTGGCGACCACTGCACCGGGGACGGGATCAAGTTTGCCATGCGCGACGCGGGCGCGGATGCCGTGGATTTGAACTGGGTGCAGGTCCACCCCACCGGGTTAGTCAACCCGAAGGAGGGCATGGACGTCTCCGGGAAGACCCTGTTCCTCGCTGCCGAGGCCCTCCGCGGCTGCGGCGGGCTCCTGTTGGACGCCAACGGGCAACGGTTCGCGAACGAGCTCGGCCGACGCGACTACGTCTCTGGGAAAATGTTCGAGAATAAGGGTATAGGAGTTTGGAGTTTGCGTTTTTTTTTTTTCTGAAATGGGATTTCTCGAGCGTTTCACATGTGCAAGAGACCCGACTGTGTAGGGTAAATATCAACGGGTTGAAGATAAAGTGTGTTGACCAAATACTTAAGTACATGAAGAAGTGGCTACCTCATAATTTCTCCAGGTCCCTTCCGCCTCTGCCTGAACACGAAGGCCAGCAAGGAGATCGCATGGCATTGCAAGCACTACATGGGCCGGGGATTGATGAAGCACTACAAAAACATGCACGATCTCGCCAAGGAAATGAATATTGACGTGAAAACCATTCAGCAGACCTTCGACGAACACAACGAGTACAATAGGAAATGTTTGTTTCAGTATTTTGCTTCTCGATTGTATTTGCTTTTGCATTTTTGCATTTTTATTTTGAACTACAACAATCAAAACAATACAAGAAACACCCGAATTTTCTACACAGTGTCGAGGCCAAGCAGCTGAAGGACCCGGAGAACGGACCGTACGATGCCTACGGCGGCGGCAAGTCGTGGGACAAGTGGGGCAAGAAGTTCTACCACAACGGTCCGAACTCCGTGGAGGATGGCTACCACGTCGCCATCGTCTGCCCCGTGGTCCACTACACTATGGGTGGTATGAAGGTGACCCCGGCGGCCGAGGCCCAGGCCAAGGACGACAAGGTGATCCCCGGTCTGTTCGGCGCGGGCGAGGTCAACGGCGGCATCCACGGGGAGAACCGGCTCGGTGGGTCCTCGCTGCTGGACTGCGTGGTGTACGGCCGGGTGGCGGGCCGGTCCGCCTGCAAGTACCTCATGGAATCGAACATCGAGGCGATTCGCGCGAAGATGTGAGCAGATTCTAGAGCAAAGAGGACACAGGAGGGATATCAGAATCAGGTATTTTTACGAATCGAAACAGACGATTGACAATCAGAAAAATCAGAATCAGGAAAACTAACAGCAGAATCAGAAGAACCTATGAATCAATCCGTGCAAGAACACCAGGGAATCTTATTTAGAATCAGGAATAGCAACAGTCATTAGCAAAAGCTGCAGGTGCAAGCAGCTTATGTTTGGAATCAGACGAATTACGAAGGAATCGTATATCTAAGAAGTAAAAAAAGCATCTCCGACTTCTAAAGTCGCAGAAGCACTAAACTCGTAGTGCGGTAAATAAAGTCACCCCTTCCCGAAATTGCAACCATTTTCCTATTCCCGCTTCAGTTTTATTCGTTGTTGCCATACCAAATTGCAAGGGGAAGAAGGCGGGAGTGGCATATTTACCTGTAGGAAAAGGTATGAAAACTAACAAAGGAATTGCAGTCATTTCCATTTGAGTATGAAAAAACCTGTAAATTTGGAGAACAAAAATTTCTTTCAATACTTTGTTTAGACTTGTGCATTTTGAAGATATATTCTCAGGATGAAATTACTACAAAATCCTACATTAATCGCTTTTTTTCCTTTTCCGTATCTACTCTATATTCGATTGTGTTTTTTTCCGTTTTCCTTTCCAATTTACCAAAATCACAATCTGCAGTACTGCTACCACTAAGGGTAAGACTGCAAAGTCTGTCTTATGAAGTTCTTGAAGATCATCAAAGCCTCCTACCCTATCGCCTATACCTAAGATGGAAATCAATACCAAATCTCGTGTAATTAAACCAAGCGAAATTTGAAGGAGGGTAGAGTTGGGAAAGTAAGTATCTATTTGTAGCTCATCTCGAATATGGACCTCAAACTCAATGTCATAGTGAACAGGACAATAAATTTATTCGTTGAAACTTGATTGGTGCTGTGCGCTGCCCTGCTTTTCGGCTCGGCAGTGGTGCGGCACTTTCTTCAGCTCAGAGAAAATCTACACGCGGTCCTGTGTTGGATGAACAAGAAAACAATACCAGCATCAACAGTGCCTCTACGGTGTAGACAAGACTTCGAGAATGCGACCCACTGATCCTACTGAAGAGGTGTAGTAGGAGCTACAAATTCTACGTAACAAAAAATGAAACCAGTAACATACATGAATTGGGAAGAAAGTAAAAATCTGAACGAATCTCAAAGTATAAGGAAAAGGCCCTCTCGCAAGAAGGACGAGTTGTTTAGAAGGAGGTTTGTATCTGTTCGTGGTTGACGATCTAGCGTGGCTCTGCGCCGCTACAAACCAAGATCACGTGCTAAAGATCCGCGTTGAAGACGCTTCTCGTGCCTCATTCAAATCTTCGTTTCATCGTCGCGATATAGACAGGTTTAAATTTGATTCAGTCGTTTATCGGCTACTACTTCTCTTTTTATAGTAACCTTCTTTTCGGAAATGCAAATGGCTTGTGGATCGTATTGAGCACTCGCCGTTGCGCATGCGAATACTTCATTTCCTTCTGGAACGTTGAATTACAGTCGAAGATTAACTTCCATCTCCATCAGCTTCACAAACACCATGGCCTACCGTGCAGCTCTGAACGGTGTCAGCGACGACCGCGACCGCAGACGCGGCGGCACCAACTACCCCGACACAAGAGGACAGCGCGACGGCGCTCGCGGGAGGAGTCGATCCCGGTCACGACCCAGAGGCGGGGAACAACCAGCAAATAACAGAGCGGCACGCGCAAACGGCGACCTCGACCGACCGAACAAACCTATCGCGAATGGAACCGTAACCAACGCGTTAGGGGGGCAGCAAGGAGGCAAGACTGGAGATCAGCCTGCTGGTGGTCCGTTATCCGAGATCAACCGCGACACCACGCCGCCGTTTCTGCTAAGGATATGGCACCAGCACGGCAAGCACCACAGGCTCAACACCAGGGAGGTGATGAAAGAAGACGACGAGCTGCAGGTGTACACCTGGTTGGACGTGACGTTGCGGGAGTTGTCCGACTTGATCAAAGATGTGGTGCCCGAAACGAGAAAAAGCAACTGCATGCTCGACGTCAGGTTGATCTATCCAGGTATAACAGAACGAATGTGAGAGTGAGGTTTGTTTCAACATCTAGTGAAGTACAAAGCTGTGTCAAGGATTTGTGTTATCCGAGTCGACCATGGTCGGGAATACGCAAAAACGAACTGTCAGCACATCTAGTGTAGGCCGAACCAACGAAAAAGAAAAGTATCATCATTAAAACAGGTCCCGATGGTCGCAGCAACTCCCTGAATCTCGGCGAGGTTCATTCCGTCTTCAAAAAGAGCGAGGACTACCGACCGATCTTGCTCAGGCAGGGTAGAATTTTCGAAATCGGCGACATGCTGTCAGTCGCGATTTTGGAACAGGACGGGAAATCATGGAGTACAAATTATTTTTGTGTTGCTGCTTTTCCGAATGTATTCACGTGTACGTGTTCACAGCTCTCTTTCTGGTGTGAAACGCATACAAAGATGTTCATGCTGATGGTTTCAAAACCCTTACAATTACAGCCGAGAGGTGGAACCCGCGTGCGCTTCGCCTGCAACGGGATCCCAATTACAATGCCCGAGCTGGGCAATATAACGGCTACGGAGGGGGCGCTGGTGGCAGAAGGAACGGCCACAGAGGCGACTGATGGGATCTGACTTGTTCCATAGTTTCTCTTTTCAGAAGCGCTGTTTGGTGTGTTGAAGAAACGTGCTTTTGAGGATAACGCTCTGAAAAATTCACGACTGTCGGAAAACGCAATGCTAAGAACGACAAGCGACATACTAATAATCACAAAGATCTCCCTCGACGCCCGGACTCAAAGAAGTACCTGCGTGCTCATTCTTGTAGTGCGATTCACTGCCTCTACCATTGTGTTCATACAACTATTTTCGACGCCGACAGGCTGTGAAGGTATTTCTTACTAGAGTGAGAATTCGTACGGGGGTAATGAAAGTAGATTTGCTATACTATTTTGATAGCTTTATTCCCCAAGTGCAGCGATAGCGCATCTCCATCTTCGACTTTGTCTTGAGCACCTTACCGTCTCCGAAGTTTACGTTGCTTTTGAACCACCACTAAACCCTATGCCACACGACACGATTTCTCATCTACCACCACCATGGGCACCGACGAGGAAAAGCGCAACGTGATTCCCTTCGACCCCTTCTCCTACACGGAGCACTTTTACCCCGTCGATGAGGTCCTCTCTTGCCTCCAAAAGGCCGTCCGCCGCGGCCAGGCGGACGCCGCGGCGTTCTGGGCGGGTGAGTTACACGTATCCCGGCTTGGCGCAACGGCGATGCACCGGATGCAAATCATGGCGGTCGAGGACGTCGGGATCGCCGCGCCGGAGTCGGTGGAAGTGGTGGCGACTGTGCGAAACCAGTACTTGAAGGCAGTGGTGACGAGTAAAACCGCGGACGACGAGCAGGCGGCAGATGACGACGCGTGCCGGATCTGCATGGCTTGCGCCGTGTTTCTGGCGAAAAAGCCGAAGACGAGGACGAGCTGCATTTTAATCAGCTGGATGCAGGCCACGTTTCACTGCCTGTACGATCGATTTTGTGACAACAAAGACGCGGGGTATCGGCAGAGGGCGGAGGTGATGAACAGCGGAAAAAATATGAAAGATGGTAAGCCGCAGCAGCCTGTAATTTCCGAAGACGCGGAGGTGATGAACCGCATGACGGTAAATGCCAACGTGGACGAGCAGGTGGAAAACGAAAAAACGGACGAGCAACTCGCGTTTGAGCACACCGAGCAGTTCCGCAAAAACTACGACGCGCTGGTGAAAGCGGCTTGTCACAGCCCCGACCCCTTGCAGCCACTGACGACGAGACTGGCCAATTTTCAGAAGTGGCTCCGTGACAACGTCCCGCGGAACGCGATGCTGAGCTCCGGGCTGAGCGGCACACCCACGCCGGAAGAATTGCACATCGAAAGGGAGTTTCTGCAACGGGAACAAGTGATTTTTCTCTCCGTCTACACGTGCTTGGCGAGGAATGGAGCGTCGGAAAATGATACGGAGCACCGCGACCAGCTGATGTCCGTTCTGATCCGGAGCATCCCGAAAGCGAAGGTGCGGAACTACGCGCAAACCTTGCAGAGACTCTCCCGGCGCGAGATGCAGACGTGCGCAAAGATGAGCTTGAACCAAATACTGCTGTTTACGACCAGGTGGCCGTGGGTATTACCGTCGGACGGGGGGAAGACCAACGTGGAGGAAGCGAAGGGCGCGGGGAGGACCATGCTGCAGGAGTTGCTGCACGCGGATGGAGAAATGCAATTGAACTTGAATGTATGACAGTGAACACAGAGTTAATGCGTTCTGGTGTTGAAAAGTTTGCAGGTTTTCATGTTGTAGTTCCCGGATTACAGTAGTCCGTCGGTGCATGTGACTCAGTAGTTGTGGTATCGAACAATTAAAACGACGACATGGATTGAAAATCAAGCAAACAGCGCTGCACGTCACCAGACCACTTTTCCTCCCGTCAAAACGCACCAGCGATCCGTCCAAAATGCAATCCGCGGACGGCCAAGCTCCGTCGAGAAAACAAGACACGAGTATCGAGCACTTCGTGGCGAAAAATGCGCCCTCGGAAAGGTTGAAAATCCTCGACGCACTGAAGCTCAAACGCGTCGACGCCGACGCGCGGCTGATGAAGGTCCCGCTCTACTGCCTGGACCAGCACACGCGACGCGGGTCCGGCTACCCGCTGCACCTGGAAAAGGGCGAGATGCTGCTGCGCTTCAAGCCGCTGATCAATTGGTCAACAAAAGAATGGGAGAACACCCACGCCGACATTTCCAAGATTCTCCGCGAGGATCGGAAAAACGTCGCGGCCTTCTTTTTCGAGAACGGCGCCATCGTCGCGAGAGAGACCTTCCCCGGGCCGCCCTTCAGTCGCGGGGGCACGAGTGTGATTCTTTCCCGGGGCGGGGAAAAGCAGGCAAGTGGTGACAAGAACTCCGGCAGTGGGGCCCCGCAGCTGTCCTGGATCGACGAGGTGGTGTGGCGGAGTCCGTGCCTAATATCCCGCTATTACGTCACCGCGACCACGACCAGCAAAGCGGCCAACGCGGCCACGAGCCAGCGGGAGTTGAACAAGCTGATTGCCGGCGTCGAAGTGGACCCGACGGAAAATTTCTTGAAGAACACGCTCCGCGTGCAGACGAGTTTGAACACGGCAAAGGAGGACGACGCGGGCGTGGTGGACGAGGATTCGCTCGTGAAGCCGCCCTATGAAATGCAAAAATGTCTGGGTCTGGGAGGATGGAACTTGTGATGCGTCCGGTGGGTCACACAAAAATCTGTGTTGCGTGATCACCAAAAGTTGTCCGTTTTTGACCAACATGAGCGGGAGTGTCTCATGCAGGATAGGCATGATAGAGAATTCGCAGAATCTGTCATGCTAGGTCCTGCATTCCAGACCTCACGAGGCATGGAAAATATGCATGACAAGTGTGCATTCTTCCAGACCCAGACATTTTTGCATTTGATACGCCCCCGGCGGTCCCCGTGGATCCCTTCTACCACTTGGCGAGGCTGTTCGCGGTCTGGAAATCCGAGAACAAAATCGTGTTCAAGAAAGAGGAGGAAATCATCTTAAAAGCGGTTTTGGCCCAGCAGGAAAAGCAGAACAAGAGGAGGTCCAAGGAAGAACAGACGTTGCAGGAGTCGATCTCTCTGTCGAATTCAGCGTTTTCCGGCGCGGCGAAAGGACCGATCGACGCGCGGCCCAGTGCGGTGTTCGAGAAACACCGGCAGTACTTGTCGAAGTTGCCGGCGAATCGGAGTGCTGGCGGTACAACTACTGGTTCGCCGAACAAGGACGGCGGGGGTGAGGCGGTGGGGGAGGATCTGTCCATTGCGAAGAAATTGAGGTGGAATAAGGGGGGAAAAACAACGTAAAAGCGAAGGATTTCGGATTTGCGACGGGAAGGAATTTTAGCTATGATCCAAGAAAGATACAGCTAGTAAAAAAAGTAGACGAATCAATTATCATGTAGGCGGATGCGCAAGAGCAACTTTTGCTTTGCGCTTCTGTTGTTCTCTGCGCCCGTGTATTTCCAGATTTGTTCGCACATTGGTCTTTTTTTCAAACACATTGGAGGGACAGGAAAGCGAGGGAATTATGCTGTTGAAGACAGGAACACGGAGCGGTAAGAAGAGCGGAGCGAGTGTTTTTCCTGGTGTATAGTACGTCGTCCTGCTTTGTTGTCTATCTCCCTTTTCGTTTCCTTCGTTATCGTTTCCGAAACAACAAGTTGTTTTCAGCAAAAAATGTTGGGTCTTTTCCTGTGACCAAGCTTCCGGGTTCTTCATCGCCGCCTGTCGTCGTGTCGCTCTGACATCAGCGGCCGGAGTCTGTTGCATTTTCAAATTCGGTTTCGGCGGGCATCAAATACCTTACCCACCCGCACCACGCAACACGATGAAGACGGCCGCCTGCAGTGGTTTGAAGATTCAGCGGCATTCCGCGCCGTCCTCTGCTCTGGCGATACAGCAGCAGCTACATCGTCATTGGCCCCGAAGAGCACATTCTGCTGGACGACCGCAGGAGGTACTAGAACACCGTCCGTTTTCTACAGCCACCATCGATTCCACGACGAGTGGGGCAGCCTCTAGTTCCTCAAGTAGCTGCTCTCCTGCCTCCTCTTCCACTTCCAGTCCGCAACACCAGCGCACCAACACTGCCGCCTATGACGCCATCCAAACCGGGTACCTGCCCGGCCAAGGCACGCCGGAGAAACTCCTGCCGCCCTCCGGCACGTTACCCGGGTCCAGTGGCGAAGCCTTTCCGCGGTACAGCGGTTATGTGGTCCGTCAAAGTAGCTTCCGTGAAACTTTTAATCGAAGAGCAGAGTTTAGAGGTTTAAGCGTGAGAAGGCTTAATTTGAGAAATCGGATGCTTTGAGATTTTAGCGTTTAAGCATTTGAGTGCTTAATTTAAGAACTCGGATATTTTTGAGTTTAAGCGTTCGAGTGCTTAAAATAAGAAAACAGCAGATTGAAATTTGCGCGAGCAAATTTGAATTTGCTCGCAGGTTTTTGAAATTTGCTCCGGAGCTTCTGCAAGAAGTCTAGAAATAGCGACTCGAACGCTTAAAGTCACCGAAAAAGAAGGAGTCGTTTAGCCATTCGGATGCTTAAATGAAGAGAATTTTTGCAACCGCCCGAGCAAATTTAAAAAATCGCAGAGCAAATTCCAATTTGCTCACGCAAATTTCAATCTGCTGCTTCCCTATTTTAACCCTGCGAGCCGTTATTTGCCAACTTTGTGAAGCTGCTTTGAGTCATTCGAATGTTTTATCGGGGGCGACGAAGCAAAGGGAAAGAGCACAGACAGAGCCAAGACGCTCCGGGGCGCTTTTGTTAAGTGCCTGCAAGCTCCGCGCAAAACTGTCGCTAGCGTCGTGATCTCAGCAGATCGCGACGCCGGGCTCGCAGGCACTTAACATACACTTTTGCGGGCAAATTGCCCCAGGCGTCGCGATCTGGAGGGATCACGACGCCCACGGCGGTTTTGCGCGGGGTGGGCACTTAACAAAAGCGCCGCGGGACGCTTTGGCTCTGTGCTCTTGCACCGGCGGAGCTTTTGTTTCCCAGGGTGCGAAAGCTCTTTGTCTCTCGAGCAACACCAACAACACTCGCGCTCGGTCGCGGTAGATATAGCGTTTAGGCCTTCGAGTGCTTAAATTCACGGAAACGCAGACTGCAATCTGCGTGAGCAAATTTGAAATTTGCTCTGGGCAAATTCAAATTTGCTCACGCAGCTGCACAGACAAGCAATCAGTTTAGCCATTCGAATGCTTAACTGCTTGAAAATAAACAATCATTTTAAGCATTCGAATGGCTAATTGACTGGTTATCTTTGAAGCTGTGTGAGCAAATTTGAAATTTGCTAAAGCAAATTGCAATCTGCGTTTCCGTGAATTTAAGCACTCGAATGCTTAAATTGCGACTTCTTAGTTTAGGCATTTTAATGCTTAAACCTTATGAACGCGATTTCCTAGATTAAGCATTCGAAGGCTTAAAACAAAGAATGTGTTGCGCGATTAAAAGTTTCACAGAAGCTGCGGGCCTTTCCGCGGTACAGTGGCGCCGCACTGGCGGACGTGATCCAGCAGTTTCAGTTCGTGAAAAAGCGGGGGCACGACCGGTATTTCAAGCAGGAGGAGCCGAAAAGCGCGTGCCAAGACCAGAACCACCGGGTGCCGTTAAGCCCCTGGCTACCGGAAACCGGGGCGTCGGTTTTGAGCAGTCCCTGCTACAACAAGGAGGTGGACAAGCCGATCGAGGAAATTTTGCCGCCAGGTTTTGATTTTCTGGATTGAGGGACGTGCTACATTTTTTTTGGTTGTATTGCAGGATCAACATGACAAGATCACTCTTTTTTGGGGGTTCAGCATGAGAGAGAATAAAAACACATTGATCATTCTTTACTTTCCAAGGTGTGAACGAGAATTCCGGCCGCTTCCTGAAGGACGATGTGAAAGACGCCTACCACGAGTGCTGGACGGTGCACGGCGGCATGGTGATTGGTGCGGACCAATTCACAAAAAACGACCACGACCCGCTGCCGGCGTACAAGGGCAAGTTGATTGAGGAAGACTTCGAAGTTTCGGGTGTGACGGGCTCGATCGTCGCACGGAAGTTCAAGGGCATCGACCGACCCGGCGGCGGGGTCGCGGACGGACATCCAGAGGTAGGAAGGGTTAGTTTGTTGAAAATAATGAGTTGTGCTTGGTATAGTTGTAGGTCTGTGTGAGCTCGAGCACGACAAAGTGAATACCAGTAATTCGTCCTGCATGAGTAGAAAACTATGCTCGAAGGTCGCTCCGGGCTGGTTCCAGTTTGAAAACCGAGAAGGGCGGAAGTGGTATCTGCACCCTTGCTATGGAGAGGGAAGACAAGGGGAAGTTCTGTACAACTTGTGATGTTGCTGACAAAGGGACAAGTTAAACAGTTTGGTTTATTCTAAATCTTAAGTGGTTTCTTTGCGTTTGCACATGCAAGATTGATCCGCATCACAAGCTGCACCAGAAGTCTTTGATTTTTCAACCTGACACCTCGTCGGGCCGTTCGCAGTGGAAGCACCCGGTGAGTGGCGAAGTGGACAACTCACCGATCAGCTGGTATTACAAACGCCCCGCCGACAACGGCCTACCCGGCCGCCCCTGGTTCGCCTACATCCCGAGGTTACCCTGGCACATCAAGACGCTGAACCAGGACCGGATTGTATCGCCCTTGCGCGCGAAGGCGCGGTGGTGGGTATTCAAATTGGTTGGTGTTGTCCACAGGATTATCTTTTTGTGCAGCATAACGGAAGTAGAGCATCAACTACGTCAACAAGCAAACCGCAACTACATTATTTTTATCAGATCTACTCCCACCAAGCGTGGTTTTTCTACGCGCTGATGTTCCTCGGCCCCTTCCGCGCCATGCAGCCCGAGACCTTCGGCAACGGCTACGAGTACGTGAAGGCGCCCACGCAAAGAGAACTGGACTGGGGCCGCGGATCCGCGCTGGTCCCCAGCGAGAAGTTCGAGAACTGGATCTACTCGCTGTTCGGCTACGAAACGGAAACGGACGAGATGAAGTTGAGAAAGTACAGCTTCGACTGCATGGAAGAGTCGTTTTGGTACAAGCACCATGTGGCTTTCGAGACGGGGCAGGTGGAGGAACCGAGAAAACGGATCTTCAACTTTATCCGTCTGGAAGATGACTAAAATGGATGGAAGAGTGGTAATGCTGTACTGTTGAAGAAGATGGGATGACCACTTCTGTGTCAGGTATGCTTTGAGAGGAAGTGGCATCACGAAGTGCGATACATTTTGTTTTATCTGTAAAAAAAATGCAACAAAAAGCCGCGTGCTGTTTGAAGAGGTGGCATTGCAATGTGCAGTATGGAGATGAATCTCCGTATACATACAAGAAAGTACGTAGCCGTGCCTCCTGCGAAGAGGAGTCGATCGGTTTTTTGTCACAGGAAAATAAACGCGCCAGTGTTCTTCGCATCCACAAAATGAGCTCAAAGATCTGGCAATCGGTATCGGTTCCGTAGTAGTTCTGCCACACAGAGGACAATAACCCTGGTGAGAGGAAAAGTTCCGTGCCACCGGAAGAAAGAAACTAAAAAGTAGAAACTCAAACTTTTGGGGTGTTGGACAAGGATCATGTTAACCGCTCTATGTCAATGTTTCTGCAAAAACAGTCATTGGGATTCGACAGGAGCTTTGAGCTAACGCTCCGAGTGCAAAAATTGGTACAAGTTTTGGCTCGAAGTGTTTTGTACAGAGAAGATCAACACCTTTATTTCATCTGAAGATCGTGTCGCTACTACGCCGGTCTTTGTGGATCTTTCGTGGTTCTTTACTTGAGCCGGAAAAGTGTGCTGACGAAGAATCTTTTTTTCACCTCGGCTGGTAAAAGAAAGGTCTTCGTGATTATTTTGATTTTTAACACTTGAAAATTGTCTTTTCTAAGATAAGGTAGGCACTACGATTTTGGTGTCGAATGTGAAACAAGTTGTAAACAAGAAGTCCTGAACAAAGCCTCACCCCCTCATCAACCGGTGTTATTGTCAAGCCCCACGCTGATTTGTACCCTCCTCGAAGAAAAGAGAGAACATCATGAACGCTTTTTGAAGTCCCCGCTTCTGCACCTTGTGTTTGTGCGAAGATGCTGTCTTTCTCTTCCCACCGATCTACCACTTCCCTACGACCAAGGAGCAGTCGGTGACTACGGACCTTCCGACCGCTTGCCTATCCTTGTATCCCCTTGAAGAATCAAAACCTAGTACATACCGTGTGGACTTGCGAGGACCAGTGATAGCTACCTTGGACCACCTTTGGATCACGATTTTCTTTTCCTGGCGCACTTTTTGAAATTTTCCCGGCTTCCTCACTTGTTTGACGGCTTGTCACTATGCCGCCAAAAAAGAAGGGTAAGAAGAACAAAAACAAAACCGGTGGTGGTGGGAGCGGCACCAGCAGCGAAAATGTCACGCCGAGGCACGTTCAAGGGGAGGGGAGCAGGGTATAGTATCTTTGGCATGCATGATGATCATGATGATCTTCACACACAGGATTTGCATGTCAAGAAGTGTTTGTGTAGTACGCTAGGAATAGGCTGTGGAACAGTCCAAAGTCTTTTGAGGAGCAGGAAGATTTTTATCGAACCTCGCCTGTCACACTACAGGTTGCCAGCTCGAACAGCAACTCGGCGCAGAACGGCACTCCCGCTGCAATCAACCTGGTGAACCCACCGAGTCCACCACCACCAGCTGTAATGCAGCTCTCACAGGGTGGTCGTGATGATGCCAGCGCGGACGGGGATCTGTCCAGCAGCTACTTCCAATTCAAGGCACAAATGGACAAGTTCAAGGCGGGTATTGCTTGTTGACAAAGAACATGGGTTAAAATGCTTTTTTCCTGTCAGTGGATCTGGATCCTCCAATATGGAGCTTCACTTCGACAAGCATCATCGAGGTGATCAAAGCGATCAGCTGCCTATGATGAAGCAAGTAGCCATATTAATGAAGCAGGAAACAGGATCAGACCATCTAAACGACACAAAAAAAATATCAAGGTATGCCCCCGGGCAGTTTGGCCGAGATGGGCGGCGCGCCGAAATCCTCATCTGCGGACTTATCTGCGAACCCAAAGTACAGCGAGGTTAACACCTTGAAGGAGCAAGGCAATCAGATGTGGAAGATCGGCGTCCAGGAAATTGCCTGCACGGCGTACTCCACAGCGATAGAAAAATTGCAGACGATTGTCAGGAAGGAGAGCCCGGTAATAATAATCGATGAGTGTTGTGAATGGGCTTGTGAATGATACGCATGTGGTCGGGGGGCCATGAAGTTCCTGGTGGTTCTCCCATTCTTACCATCAGAGATGTCGGTCGAACGACAATGATGCGCATTCGCAAGGCAACATCAAAAAATATTTTTTTCAGGATGGCGAGACCTACGACCCAACCCAGATGGACCAGGAGGCCAAGACCCTGATGTCCCGTCTCTTCTCGAACCGATCGAATTGCTTTTACCTCTTGGACCGCTTCGAGGACAGTCTGTCCGACGCCCAGGAGTCCTTCGCGATCGATCCGCTCTTCGCCAAAGCCTGGCTCCGTGCGGCGCAGGCGTGCGTCAAGCTAGTGAACTTCGACAAGTTCTTGCAGGGAGAAAAATTAGCGGAAGGAGCCGTAGATGCCGCCGACAAAATGGCGCTTGCAACACCATCCACTCTACTACCCACGAACGCGCTGAGTAGTTGTTCCATGGACTCCGAAATCGAGAAGATAAAAACGCACGCGGACCTCGCCGCGCAGTACCTGCGCGAAGGCCTGCGGGTGGAGCCGGCAAACGGTACGTTGAAAAACGTGCTGGCCAATTTGGAGGGCAAAGAGGTGCAGTTTAAACTGGCCAAGGGGTTCGGGATAGCGGATTTGAGTGTGGAGAACTACGCGGAGTGTGTAACGTGGCAGCAAGACCCCATCGGCTACGTGTTCGCTCTGGATGGAACCATGCACATGGTGGTGCCAGGGTAAGCCATTAAGATAGGCTTTTGCTCTTTCGTTCAGGCGCCTACGCCTTGAAACTCGCTTACAAGAACGTCTGTTTTGTGTCAATGAAAAAAGCTCTTTGGACCATGATAAGCATGAATTATGATGCAACTACCCGAAGTGTG
Source organism: Amoebophrya sp. A120 (assembly GCA_905178155.1). Classification (NCBI taxonomy): domain Eukaryota; class Dinophyceae; order Syndiniales; family Amoebophryaceae; genus Amoebophrya; species Amoebophrya sp. A120. The sequence goes on from CAJINV010000005.1 coordinate 1,150,482, forward strand.
AAAATCAAGAGTTTATTCAGCAGAATGAATCCCATGTACCACAGCATAAAAACCCCCACGCCGGGCAAGTATGAAGTGACGCCGAGCACGAGCAAAATCATCCTGCACGCCCCAGATCCGCGAATGCCAAAAGCAGAGTTTAAGTACGCCTTTCTGGACAAGGATACTAATATACCATCACCACTCGTCGGAACAAGCAGTACAACGGGCAGTAGTGCAACTATTTTCAAGTTCAATTTAAAGCTGGAAGCCCCCGGCAAGCCCGCGCTCCTGATGAAACCCGTGTCCGCTACGTTCAAGGAGGCGAACTTCGCCGACACTAAGGAGTAACGTTTATTTTGTGGGTTGTTCTACTGCCTTACAAACTGGTTTGACAAGCCCATTTATTTGTCATGCTGTCTGGGATCAAAATAAATGAAAATCAATTGCATTGTTGATGTCCGCCTTCCATTCCGCATTCTCGAACGAGCCTGTGACTTTTTCTCCAACTACCACTTGGCAAACATGATTAGGTTTTTCGCTGCGGTCGATGCCTTCCTCCCATCCGTCGAAAGGTTGAAAACGCTCAAGCCAGCAGAGGCGAATGCCACGGAACTCAGCACATACCTTTACCTGGTCACGAAGTGGGGACACGTAAGCTTTGGGTTGTTTTTGCGAACATCGATTCAAGCATATTGAACGGGATTCGATTGTTTTGCTTGCGAAATATTATGCGGCCTCCAGTGGAGGATCGATTGATCCATGGAAATTGCGCAACGCGTAGCGTTTCTGAATTCATAGATGCATCAACATATTACGAAACCAAAGTTCATTAAGATTGTAGAAGCTTTGCAAACAAAAAAAACAGCTCCGCGAGCGGTGTGGGGAAAACTACGAAAAGTTTCTCTCCGCGATACGGCAAGATAAAACTCGGGTGGGCGAAAAGTGGAAGATTTTCGAGAGCATAAAAGACAGCGGGCCGGGTCTCGACGACTTGAAGAGCGCGGCGCGGAAGCAGGAAGGAACATCAGCGCCACAGCAGCTTTCTACTTCCACCTCCACTACGACCGCCAAATTAGCTGGTGCTGCCGCACCTCCAATAGAAAACACGTGCACGATCGAAGAAGTCCTATCATCAGCTGCTCCGGAAGACGGAACCGCGAGCGCGGACACGTGCTGCGGGTCGAGTTCCTCCAAAACCGCCACCGCGCCTGGGTCCTCCCCAGAGGATAGCTTGCCAGAGGATACGACCGGCAACTCTTCCTCACTCGACGCGAAGAAATTCCGCGCCAGCGATTTAATCAGCCGGTTTGCAGCGGAATTGGAGCACGGGCGGGACGTCGTATCGGCGACGCCGTCGACCGCGGCAGTGACCGCAACGGATTCCCTGGTGACCAACACCTCCTCCCTGGCAAAGGAAGACGAACTAGGAACAACGGCAGCTGCGCAGAATAACATCAAGGACACGACTTGCGCAGCGGGAGCCTCTTGTTGCGCTGGAGGACCAGGACCCTCGACTACCACGTCGCAGATGGGTGTCGTGCAAGAAGATGGTGCTGTTGGCAAGAAGGTTGGGCTGTTGAAGAAACCGGCGCAGCTTGTAGTTCCTGAGGGAGAACAAACAAGTGATGTAAAAGTGACACCGACCAGCTTTCAGAGTACTAGTCCAGCCGCCGCGATCCGTCCAGCCTCGCAGGAACAAATGGGCTGCTTGGCGAAGTTCACCCAGATGCTGTGCGGTGGGCAGTGAGAAGGACGGCTGGTGGGGAACTTGTTCGAGACCTTGCTGACAACGAAATCTGACGACAGACGTGAGGAAATGATAGATTGATGAAATATATATATCACGACGCTACTACATCCAAATGACGAATAAAACTACATATGGCGATCAGATGTTGACTGCGAGTATGCAGGCATTGAAAAAGTAAAAGTATGCTCGGTGTACGTCCAAAGCGTAACCAGCACCAGCAGAAGAATAAATGATGAAATTTTCGAATGTTGACTCTGAAGCGCACGAGTCTTCGTGAATTTTTGCAGCTCTTGTTCTAGTACTCTGCCGTTGAGATTTGGATGTTGCATGGCCACGAAATCTGACACTGTATTCATTCTTGTGAGTGTTCTTTTTTTGCGTTCTTTTCCTTTGCGTTCTTCAAGATAAAACTAAGTATAGTAGCACGCTGCATAATTAAAATTAAAGCAACGAACTTCGTCGGGAAAAAAAAAGAGGTTATTTCTGCGTTTGTTGCAGTTGCAAACTCTGGTGGAGATCCGTAACGGAGTACTGGACAAATCGTCGGGGTTTCTTGTCGTTGTGCGGAAAAGAAACAAAATCGATGATAGTGATTCTACACTCGTCTCGCCCTCTCGTAAAAGCAGTCGCGATGAAAGACCGCAAGGTAAATATTTGGTACATTCTATCAGTTTAGCACACGGACGAAAACAGCACAGCCGCAAACACGCAACAAATTCGAAAACAATCAATGCAAATGAGGATAGAAAAAGGAAAAAGAAAATTTTTTTTTGTGGAACAATCATCCTCCAATCGATCACCGATATTGATCTAGCTCGTAATTCTTGAATCGAAGTCATGATAAGTAAACTTCGCTCACGACCCTGCTCACGGTGGTATATCTAGTTTTTGGCTAGACAAATCTACCAACATGTCGACGTCCATCGGGCCGGGCGTGATCGAGGACGAGCAGGCGGCGCTGCTGTTCGGAGGGGGCTCCACCTCCGTTGGCGGTTCTCGGGGATTCCGGCCGCCGAAATGGGGCCGGCGGACTTCGCTCTGCGGGGTGTTCGTCGCGGTCGTTCTCGCCTTCCTATCCGGGGTACTCGTCACGAAACACTTCTTGACCGCATCCACATCTGAGGATCACGACAAGCCGAGCTTTTGCGCGAGTTCTACTGCTCCGTCATCTTCCCCTGCAGATGCTGCTGCAATTTCGTCCAAGCATTCCACGTCTGGCACAACTGCCGAAACTTCTCAAAAAGAAGCCGTGAAGATCGGTCCGGTGGAGGAGGTCGCAGTCGGTGAAAAACAAACGACCCGGCTGGTGGAGAGCGCGGAAAAGGTAAAAGTCCCCGCCCGGAAACCGCTGATCGTGAAAACGCTGAGCAAAGCCAACGCGCAGAAGAAGAAAATGGAAGACACACGGAAAAAGCTGCTTGCCGCGGCGCCGGGCTCGTCCTTTTTGCAGGACAACTTCCTGTATGCATTGCAAAAGTATCGTACCCGTATAAATGCATATACAAATTTTCTCAGCATGGAAAATGTAATTTGTAAAAGCGGATTTGTAGCGCTAATGCATGCCTCCAATTACTTTTACTAGTACTACGAGTGCGATACTTTTGCACAGGATATCCTGGAACCCGGCGGCTTTGACCCCGATGCGGTGTTTATCCTATGTAAAAACGTTCCCACCACATAGCCAAGAACAAGATGGGGAACCGGCTAGATAAATCCACAAGGTTTGGCTGTTTTGCATGACAAACTTGGACTCGTAGTGTAGTACTGTTTTAAATAGCTGAGCAGCATCACGCATCTAGTATACCGCTCCGATTGGAGCATGACAAATTCCAAAACACGACTAGAAAATGCTTCTCATGAGGCTCCGCATGGGAAACATGCTCAGCATGCAGATTTGCGTATTATACAGCTATGGTGTGCGAACGTTTTTAAATACGATAGCGTTCGGCTCCCTGGTGGCCAAGTACCTGGACGGCCCCGCGGTGGAGCAGACGAGGAGCAATCTGCCGCAGGCGCATATGGAAGCGTCAGGTTTGAAATCGCCCAAGTTGAAATTAGTTTGTAATGCATAAAATGCAAGGCATGAACATGAAGTGCCTGTCTTGCCGGGATGGCAAGTGAGGCAGATTGTGAGCCGGAGCAGGGTTTGGGATAGAACTGCTAAAGGAGCATGACAAAAGCAGTCTTCTGTGCCCAAACAGCATGACAAATTGGATTCCGGTGCTTCGAAAATTTGTCATGCGCCGCTTGGTTATTGGGCTTCCAACTGGTATCCATTCTATGCATGACAAATCGTTTCAACTTTGTTGATTTTAAACCTGACGCTTCCATAGCGCACGCGGACGTGGTGAAGTTTTTGCAAAATACCTTATCCTGTGCAAAAGTATCGTATTCGTACTAATCGCAGTCATGCATTACAAATTCTGTTCTCAATGTAAATCCGCATTACAAATTTTATTTCTCATGCTGAGGGAATTTGTCATGCATTTATACGAGTGCGATACTTTTGCATTCCATATACCTTTTCGGGGAACGCCCTCGGGCGGGCCATCCTCGAGCTATGCATTGCAAAAATGTCTGGGTCTGGAAGATTGCAACTTGTCAAGCTGTCTTTGAATTTCAAAACAATCTGTATTGCGTGACCAGCAACAGAACTCCCGTTTGTGTTACGCGCCGGAGAGGGCATTTCTCATGCGGAATAGGCATCAGGAAGCCCTCTAAAAATCTGTGATGCTAGACCATACATTGCATGCGTCATGGATCATACAAAATATGCATCACAAATCCCAGAATCGTCCAGACCCAGACATTTTTACAGTTGATACGAGCAAATGCATGACAAGTTTGAAGCTGGGTCGACCGAAACCGATGTTGCCGCACTTCCGTGTGCGTACGGCCAGTCGCTCGAAGTGTATTCCACCAACTTCGGAGTGCGCAAAGACGTGGAAGTGCATTGCGACATCGCCGAATTTCACTTTACCAGTGACGCGGCAAAAGTGTATTTCGGGACCCAGCTCAGGAAGGAAGTCGCAGCCATGGACACGGATCACGATGGGTTTCTGTCCGCGGCAGAAATCAATGATGAACAGTGCGAACTGCTGCAAGCCGACCATCTATATGGCGACGATGACGGGAAACTTACGGTCGAGGAAATGGAGAGGGCCTGTCGCGACATTTGTATGCCGGACTCGCCTGTTTGGAAAGGCGAAGAGGAGGAGTTCGTTCGGCATGTCTGCCACTGCTGCCCGCCCCACATCCAAGACACTTTTTTTCCGTACTTCGACGCCTGGCTGAGCACGACCACAACTTCTACAACCACCGCTGCGCCAGTCGTGCTATCCGACGAAGACGAGCTTGCCGCCATGGACACGGATCACGATGGGTTTCTGTCCGCGGAAGAAATCCATGACGATCAGTGCGACCTCCTAAAAGCCGATGGCGACGACGATGGGAGGATTACACTCAAGGAGATGTCTGAAGCCTGTCACAAAATTTGTGTGCCGGGCTCGGAGGCTTCGCAGATGGAACCCGAGCTCGTGATCCTGCACATCTGCCACTGTTGCCCGCCGAGCATGCAAGAAGAGTTTTTTGCTGACTATTACGCTAAGCGGAACAACAAGAAAGAGGATACCACCGACGACGACGATGAACTCGCAGCCATGGACACGGATCACGATGGGTTTCTGTCCGCAGACGAAATCCATGACGAGCAGTGCGACCTGCTGAAAGCCGACCACCAGTATGGCAACGATGATGGGAGAATTACTCTCCAGGAAATACACGACGCCTGTCACGACATCTGTGTCCCGGACTCGTCTATTTCGAAAACCGAGGATCCGCAGATCGTTCGGGCTATCTGCCACTGCTGCTCGCCGCACACAAAGGAAGCGTTTTTTCCGTACTTCGACGCCTGGCTGAGCACGACCACAACTTCTACAACCACCGCTGCGCCAGTTGTGCTATCAGACGAAGACGAGCTTGCCGCCATGGACACGGATCACGATGGGTTTCTGTCCGCGGAAGAAATCCATGACGATCAGTGCGACCTCCTAAAAGCCGATGGCGACGACGATGGGAGGATTACACTCAAGGAGATGTCTGAAGCCTGTCACAAAATTTGTGTGCCGGGCTCGGAGGCTTCGCAGATGGAACCCGAGCTCGTGATCCTGCACATCTGCCACTGTTGCCCGCCGAGCATGCAAGAAGAGTTTTTTGCTGACTATTACGCTAAGCGGAACAACAAGAAAGAGGATACCACCGACGACGACGATGAACTCGCAGCCATGGACACGGATCACGATGGGTTTCTGTCCGCAGACGAAATCCATGACGAGCAGTGCGACCTGCTGAAAGCCGACCACCAGTATGGCAACGATGATGGGAGAATTACTCTCCAGGAAATACACGACGCCTGTCACGACATCTGTGTCCCGGACTCGTCTATTTCGAAAACCGAGGATCCGCAGATCGTTCGGGCTATCTGCCACTGCTGCTCGCCGCACACAAAGGAAGCGTTTTTTCCGTACTTCGACGCCTGGCTGAGCACGACCACAACTTCTACAACCACCGCTGCGCCAGTTGTGCTATCAGACGAAGACGAGCTTGCCGCCATGGACACGGATCACGATGGGTTTCTGTCCGCGGAAGAAATCCATGACGATCAGTGCGACCTCCTAAAAGCCGATGGCGACGACGATGGGAGGATTACACTCAAGGAGATGTCTGAAGCCTGTCACAAAATTTGTGTGCCGGGCTCGGAGGCTTCGCAGATGGAACCCGAGCTCGTGATCCTGCACATCTGCCACTGTTGCCCGCCGAGCATGCAAGAAGAGTTTTTTGCTGACTATTACGCTAAGCGGAACAACAAGAAAGAGGATACCACCGACGACGACGATGAACTCGCAGCCATGGACACGGATCACGATGGGTTTCTGTCCGCAGACGAAATCCATGACGAGCAGTGCGACCTGCTGAAAGCCGACCACCAGTATGGCAACGATGATGGGAGAATTACTCTCCAGGAAATACACGACGCCTGTCACGACATCTGTGTCCCGGACTCGTCTATTTCGAAAACCGAGGATCCGCAGATCGTTCGGGCTATCTGCCACTGCTGCTCGCCGCACACAAAGGAAGCGTTTTTTCCGTACTTCGACGCCTGGCTGAGCACGACCACAACTTCTACAACCACCGCTGTGCCAGTCGTGCTATCAGACGAAGACGAGCCTGCAGCACCATCAAGCTTTCTGAACAAACAGCACGGGGGCTTTCCGAAACACACTGTCAGAGCGCCAGGTGTGCAATCAGACAACCACGAAGATCTTGTAGCCATTATGGACACGAACCATGATGGCTTTCTGTCCGCAGAAGAAATAAATGACGACCAGTGCAACGTGCTAAAACTCGATCAACAGTCTGGCGACGGTGAGAGGAAAATTTCACTCAAGAAGTTGGATTACGCCTGTAGCGATTACTGTACCCCGGGTGCGGCTGGTGTGGAGGATCTTGACGAGGACGTGCTCTTGGAAATCTGCCACTGCTGCCCGCCGGAAATGCAAGAAGCATTTTTCCCTTGGTACTATGCGAACCGTGAGTACTTGAAGGCGCAGGAGGACCTCGATTTTGCGAAAATGGATGCTGACGATGACGGGCGGCTCATCGCAGACGAGATCCATGACGGAATGTGCGACGCGGGAAAAGTCGACCACGAATGGGGCGACGGCGATGGGCAACTTACGGTGAAGGAAGTGCACACTATGTGCGATGCGGTGTGCGTGCCGGAATCCGCCCTCGAAACGCTTCCCGAGGAGGAACTGATGGCCCTGTGCCACTGCTGTCCGAAAGGTATGCAGGGGCGTTTTTTTGCGCACTATTACGGAAGAAAAAGCGGCGCTTTTGCGGGGAATCAGGCCGCAGAGGCCAGAATGGCGCTGGACTACTTGGTCTATCGCAACCCGGGAGATGTTGACCACGAAGATCTGCAAGTCGCTTCGAGCACCACGACCTCGAACGACAGCGAAGGGGCTGCAGCCCCGTCGGCCTACCAATTTTGCAGCGTAGTGCACATGAACGAGGCGCCGGTGCGGGTTTGTGGCCGTTTCGACAAGGATGCAAACGCAATCTCCGTGACTATCGCGCGCTGTGTATCCTGTGCAAAAACGTCGTCCCCACACCATAGTCAAGTTGGGAAATCTGCTAGAGAAAGCAGCCAGCTTTGTTGTTGCGCATGACAAGTTTGGCCTCGATTATAGCTAGCTCAGCAGCGTCACAGGTCTAGCGCATCGCTCTAATTGGAGCGTCACAAATTCCGAAAAACGAGTACGAAAATTCCTAGCATCATGGGGCTCCGCATGAGAAATATTCTCAGCATGCAGATCCATCTGCATATACAACTATGGGGTGGGGACGTTTTTACATAGCATACTACGTGGAGAAGGTAGTCGCGTGGGACCTGACCGACTGCCCGCAGCAGAAAGCCACCTGGCAGAACCTGTTTCGGCAGACGTCTGAGAAAACCTACGACAGTTTTTATGGACTGCAAAAATGTCTGGGTCTGGAAGATTCTGACACTTGTCATGCACGTTTTGCATGAGCCATGATGTCTGTGATGCATCCCCTAGCAATACAGTTTTTTTGAGGGCTTCTTGATGCGTATTCCGCATGACAAATGCCTTCTCAGCGTAGCAAAAATTGCCTTCCTTTTGGTACTCATGCAATACAATTTTTTTTGGAATCCAAATGCAGCACCATCACAAGTTGCATTCTTCCAGACCCAGACATTTTTACATTTGATAGTTTTTACGATCACGCGTTCGAGCCGCAGTGCAACCTGGTGTCCACGTATGCAAGAAAGGAACTGTGTAAGTGTAACTCCGTAAAAATGCAGAACATGCAACAGTAGAGTTACACCTGTCATGCCACACGACAAGCATGAAGTCCTCGTTTCATGTGTGTTTTATCCCCTCATAAGGCACCCATGACAGGTTATTTTCTCTGTCATGTAGAACAAATTTGTGATGCTGTCAGGGAAAGAAAGTTACACTAACACAGTTTTTTTATTGGATACCACGGACCGATCCGCCCTGCTGGAGAACGGCAGGCCCGACGTGTATCCTGAGTAAAAATGTCCCCACCCCAGAGTTGTCATGCAGATTTGCGATGACAGGAAGACTTGTAATGCGCATCTCCATGAGAGGCAATACCAGTCGTGTTTTGGAATTTGTGATGCTGTGAACAGGATGAGGAGGTGGATTTGTTATGCGGCTTCCCTTGCTAAACTGCACTACAATACAGCCTGCAACTTGTCATGCGTGACTCACAAAACTCCTAGGTTTGTGGTGCTAAGTCCCCAACTTGACTCTAGTGTGGGGACGTTTTTACTCAGGATAACGTGCAGAAGAGCTTCAACCTGGTCCTGGTGCCGTTCGGCTGGAAGAGCCGCGCGCTGTGGAAGCAGCACACGGAGAGGCTGGTCGAGCAGCTGGAGCACGACTACCCGCCGCTGAACGCGCGCGAGATGGGCGGCCGGTTGAATTGGCACCGGATCGACGCCTGGCCGAGGTTTGTGGGTTCGGGGGTCTCCGACTACGAATGCAACGACGTCTATCCAGGAAAAAACACCCATCCCCATCCAATTTGTCATGCAAAACATGCATAAAATACACTATTTGTCATGCAAAAAATGGATGGGGATGGGTGTTTTTTCCTGGATAACGTCACGGGATGGGACTTCGTCAACTGCTTCTTCGACGCGGACCGCGACTGGTACCGGATCGCACGCTTCGCGAACGACCAGTGCAATCGCGAGTACCAGGCCCAGGGTGGATTGGCGCACATGACGGTGCTCGTCCAGGCACGCATGGATCACCGTTCCGAGAGCGACAACGCGTACGGATTCGCCATGATGTCCTGGAACACCCTATCCTAAGGAAAAACGTCCCCGCCCCAGAGTCAAGATGGGGACTTTGCAACACAAACCTCGAAGTTTTGGGAGTCATGCATTACAAATTGCAGGCTCTAGTGTAGTAGTTCAGTTTAGCAAGGGAAGTCGCATTACAAATCCATCTGCTTAATATCCTGTTTACAGCATTACAAGTTCCAAAACATGATCGGAAATCCCTATCATGTGGATGCGCATTACAAATGCTTTTGTGCTTGCAGATCTGCATGGCAACTCTGGGGCGGGGATGTTTTCACACAGGATACACCCTGCTGACCCCGGCGGTTCCGGGGTGGAGCTACAAGACCGCGGCCTTATCAAATGTGAAAATGTCTGGGTCTGGAACGATGTAACTTGTGATGCGCATTTCAGAACACACAAAAATCTCTGATGCATAGGCAGCAAAAGCTGCTCACTTTCTGTCACCAAAGTGGGGGACTTGCCATGCGGATTCGGCATTGCGGACGCTTCTCGAAACCTGTGATGCAGCTTCCACGCCAGACCTTCTGTGTCATGCAGAAACAGCATGACTCTTCCAGACCCAGACATTTTTACATTTGATAGGCCTCCACGGTCGCCCACGAGCTGGGCCACGCCCTATTCGGCCTGGAAGACGAGTACCATTGGACGACAACCAGCACTTTCTTCCCGAATTGCGGCAACGAAAAGTCGCAGTGCAACCGCTGGCTCGACCTGATCGACGCGGGGCTTTCCGGCTGCTACAAAGGCAGCTGCCAGGAGGAGCAAGGCTACATCGACGGGCCGGAGGTGGACAGCGTCATGGCCTGGTACGGCCGCCAAATGTCGCACAGCCAGAAGCGGATCTCCTGTTGCAAGTACTTCAAAGTGCACAAGTTCACGCCTGCCTACTGCGACGTGTACAACCGGACGTATCGCAACAGGACCCTGCAGCGCCCCGTGAACGTCACGGTTCAGCAGGACGGCTGGGTGGTGGACGAAAGTAAGCACAATCTGGCCGGCTACTACAAGGGCCCGGTGCCCTTGCCGCTGCAGCAGAAGCTGATGGAAACCAGACTGGCGCCGAGGGTGGTATGGCGTTCTCAAATGTTACATTCTCAACTGTTACATGATTTGTCATGCAAAATTTAAATTGCAAGCAGAATCGATGTGATTAAGCTGCTGCGCTGCATGATAAATTCTAGAGGAGCCAAACAGGCTGAGAATCTCTCTGTGCCAAATCTGTGATGCGAGACGTGCAAGGTCATCCCTTTTACTTTTGTCATTCGCGCATCACAGATTCATGTAACAATTGAGAATGTAACAGTTGAGAGCGCCATACATGGACTGGGCCACGGTTTCCGCCGACGGCGTGGTTCAGCTGGACATCACCTTGAATCCCAAGTCCGAGTTTTATCCGGGCCAGGATGTGGTGCTCGACCTGGCCGGCTTCTGCGACGACCCGGGGCACTGGCGCAACCAGGAGCTGGACGTGAAAGCCAGTCATCCGCTCTTGGGAAAAGTCGAGTACCCGGACGTGAAAAACTAAAACTCGGTTGATGCAGCAGTCTCACCGGTGATTTCTAGTGCTTAAGTCGAAGAACAATTGCAGTAGCTTGAATTATAGCAACCAATACAATTTGAATTTCAATACCATGATTATGCTCTCTCTCGAGTTTTCAAAAAAGCGAAACGAAAGTAAGTATCATCACGACAATTTATCGTTGCGCATCAACAAAATGAATGTACTAGAGATTCCAATAGAAGGAGATGACTCTCTAAGCTTTCCTGTTTATTAAATTTGTCTTTATGTTCGAGCATATGGATTTTGTGCCACTGACTTTCATCAATTTAACGTTTCACTCCGATCGTTTCAGATTTTTCTCGGGCTGAGACTCATTCTGCAAGCCGAGAGAACGTAATTCAGACTTGATTCACTAGCAAAGTGTATCCAAACATCAAAATGATAATTGCATACTGTAAAGATATGGAATTTAAAATTGTAACAACCTTGTGCTGTGGATATGGTGGGCCGTCATCAAAAATCTCTTATGTTTACTAGCACGATGAGCACGACCACACAGAGGACAGGAAGTAGCATCAAACTAAATGTATCCCACAACTATGGTGCATCTGAATTTCAACTTTCCTGCAGTTAGGCATGACAAATTGATATCTACTTACTGCAAATTAATAAGAATTGGAACGAAGCTCCGAAATAAAGAACAGGCAAGGCTATTAATGCCGGGACGGGACAGACAACTGCTAGCTTAATGTACAATGCAGAAGTGAAAAAATCATAATAGGTAGCCCTCTTCGCTTCTGGAGGTCGTCAATAGCGACCCGCAAGACACGGACCCCTGGAGAGTGCTTGCTAGAGGGCTCGCCAAATAAACCGCTTGCTAAAGTAGTTTTATCCACGCGCTTTCTCGTTCAAAAAAACAGCGCGGTTTTTTCGTATCGCGTGAAAGTAGACGAAGAAAGGTCGGTCTCGTACTTCATCTGTACCGTTTCGGTATATACGAATCAATAAACTTCGGTCTCGTGGTGCGTCCCCTTCCCTGGTTGTCGTCAGAGGCGGAGCTGCCCTGTTCTTGTGGTAGTCGAAACTTGATTATGCATATCTTGGTTGTGCAGCTTTAGCTTAAGGTCGGTAATATCAGTTCGAAGTTTTTCGTCCACTCCTTCGTGTTTGCATACGTTCCGCTTAGTTGACGTTCGTTCACTCGTTCTTTTTTTCGTGGATGTTTCTTCCGTTCATGCTAACAAATGTGCGAACAGATTTTTTTCCACACGATTTCAGGCAGAACTATCTTGAGACGACGTTTTTTCCCCTTAATTCATCTGCCACCACCCAATTTTTTTTCTGTTTCGTTTTTCGCAAAAATCGGGATAGAATTAAAGAAGACGGTTTTTTCTCTCAAAAAGCTCATTTACGGTCTCTTGGACTACGAGGCATATCCTGCCTCGTAGTTTTTTTTTGAAAAAGAATATCAAAAAATACAAATTGCAAGAAAGGCCCGCACTAAATTGCAAAGCCCGAAGATCATCTCAAAAGAGCAGTAGCAGCTTTCCGGCATATCCTGTTCGCTTAAAATTCCCCCAGACAAGTCAAAGTTTAAACAGTCAAAGTTTAAACCATCACACCTCCACTCCTCTTCGTGCGCAAGAAAGACACACGAAAATGGCTTCCTTCAAGTCTATACCGGTGATTACGCCCTACACCTACAGTTCGAACATGGGTCCGGGCAGCGAGCACGGGGGTCCCTTTTACCCGCTCGGGCAGCAGTACCACCAGCCTGACATGCTGGCCGACCAGCTGAAGAAGGAGCGAAATCCCCCGCGAGCGGTGATCACGGGCGTGAACACGGACTTCAAGCTGGACTCCTCTCGCCGGCTGCGGTGGAACGACCCAAAGTCCGGGGTCGTCGACCAGTGTACCATGTACACCTACGGGCAGCCGGACTCTCACCGCTCCTGCCTATGCATTGCAAATATCGATCTGGGTCTGGAAGGTCGTTGCAAATTGTCATGCTAGTACGGTTGGATCGTGCAAAATAAAAATTTCAATTTGTGTTGCATGGCTACCAAAAGTAGTTCGTTGTCCACTTTTATTAAACAAGTTTAGAGGCAGCTTATTCATCTCATGCAGGGGAGGCATGATAGAGATCTCACAGAATCTTCTGTCATGCTCATGGGCCATGAAATAAAACCAGCATGACCACAAGTCTCGCTATTCTCCAGAAGATCCAGACATATATTTGCAGTTGATACTGCGTCACCAGCTACAACAAGGACGGCCTCACGATGAACTCCTTGTCCCACTACAACAAGGTCGGCGCCAAACACCTGCAAGCCCAGTCGCGGTCCAGTCTATCAAAAGTAAAAATGTCTGGGTCCTCTGGGAACTTGTGATGCTGGGTAGCGTCTCATGATGAGGCTACAAATGCTGGCTCAGCATGACAAGTTTCTGAGCTCCTCGGTGTTGCCTATTCTGCATGACAAACTGCGTAGTTTCTGCATCACGGAAAAGCGGAGCTGCTCTTGGGTAACGTGCATGACAGATCATTTAAGAGTCATGCCAGACAAGCATGACAAACATGAACAATTCTTCCAGACCCACACATTTTTACTTTTGATACCGTCCCATCCACTCCTACTTCAGCGAACCGAGAAGAAAGGTGCCGGACATCGGAACCAAGGTGTGGGATAACTTCGGCATCGACGGCCACATGAAGGCAACGTCAGAGGAGATCGGCAACTGGTCGCCGTTGTGGTACTTGATAGTGTGAATGAAATTCTCAACTTCTTATTTCGGCGTGCTTTAAATTTGATATTGTTTCCTCTGCGCTTGCTTTCTCTTCCAAACGAAAAACGTTGTTGATCCGCAACTTGATAGTTGCCCTCGGTATTAGTGCACTTGAAGAAGTTGTCGCAAAATCGTTTATTGAGACGGCGATCCTCGGCCTCGGGCTAAAGCTAATCCTGAAGAAGTTCTTACAGGGTTCTCATGCGAGAATCTGTTGAAAAAAAATAACCACCAGGTACCGCGCCGTGAACGACATGAACGTGTATGCCAACCTGCGACCGGACACCATGAAAGCCCTCGGTCTCGAATACGAGGAGCCGGGCGTCAGATACGGCATGATCAACGGGGAGTTTCTTCCCAAGGTCGAAAAAGTGAACGATTCCGCGCGAAGTTCGGCGTGGAGCGAGAACCACAAGTACGTGGGGTATCCCAAAGAACCCTCCATGCAGGCCCGGGCCTACTACGGCAACGACGCGCGGACCAGCTTCGCCTTGGCCGACGTCCAGAAGTACATGTCACCGCTATGCCACTGCAAACCAATTTGTCAGTCGTGTTTGGGTCGGGATTATTTCTGGTCATGCGAGTTTATGTAAAAGTACTACAGAAACTTCAACAGGATCTTTATCTTTTGTGATGGTACGAACATAGATAGGACAAGGAGCATTTTTGAGGGTTATTTCTTCTTGTTTTCTCATGCTGGGCGTTGTACCAATTGCAATAATTTTCCAGACGACATAAAGATACCCCTGAAGTTGTAGTTGTCAAAACAATCGCAAACTTGTCATGCGGTCGTGGACCACAGAAAGCCTTTGAATATTTCCACTCTGAATAGCTTGTGCACAGCAACACAACTAGAACTACGCTGCATCCTTTACCCAGACCCAGCAGACAACATGTTTGCAGTGAATAACCGGTCTCCATCGCGAACTCGGACCCCACGTCTCTCCTGCGCGCACAGAAGAACCGGGTTCGGGAGGAGGTTTTGGCGCAGGTGCGCCGGGCACCGCAGTACGGGAGCCACCGGGGGAGCGGGGGCGGGAGGGCACTGTCCAGCGGAAGGACCGCGTCGACAACGCACTCCACACCGAGGGCCGGCGACTTCATGCGGAAGTCCGCCTCCACACCGAGAATGTGAAGATGTTGATTTATGTATTATTTTCAACACAAAAGTCTAAGTCTTCACAGGCATACTTCGTTCTGACTCAGTGGTGGAAAACCGCGAAACTCAAACTCTGTTAAGTACCCCTCCTGGAAGATGAAATAAACAAGAAGTCGGAAAGAACTGATGAACCTACCACTCTACTCCCGTTCTGCAACTTTTCCCCAAAGCAAAGTTTATCGACAAAAAAGCTTTTTTTTTCTTTTTAGCAATTTGAAACTACTTCCTTGAGACAAAATAAAGGACAACCGATATTGTGGTTATTCTGTAGAAATAAATCATTCACGTTATTTGACAAGTTCTGTCTCTACTACTTTCGGCCTGCTTTCGCACTTGAATTTCATAACCTTGTACTTTTTATTTTTGGCTAGAGGCTCGTGTCATGATCATTTTCGGGAAGAGATGTTGACTTCTGGAAGTAAACGAACTCGCGCCAGAACTACGCCCTCCTGGAAAAAGGAAAAGGTGTAGAGACCTCCAGAATCAATGCATGTCATGGAACTTTTTAGACACAAACGTCATGTACATCATTTCAGTTGGATCAAGTAGAGGATGATTGTGACAGAACTCCTTACATGGTAGGGAGAATGATCGACACTGTAGCCTCGCTACAGTTGTGTCGTCAACATGTATTTTACATAAATCGCAAAGGTTCAAGTTCTCGCTCTTCTTCCAAGAATCAAGATCATGAAGGATCTCATGAAGTCCCCAGATCTCAACCTCAAGGTCAAAAATCTTTACACAGAAGAATCTTCTGCTGTATTCCTGGACTGTCGGCACACGAACGATCCAGCGATCGCCGCGAGCTGAACCCTGTGGTCCTCGCCAAAGTTGATCTATTTACGGACGAGCTCACGAACACATCGATGCTTTTGCTGGTGGGGGTTTCCAGAAAAGTCCCGCTTTCCTGATCTGCTCGTCATGTTGATCACTTCTTGGCCAACATGTGCTAAATGCAGAAATAATCAATTAATATTCAGAATAAACTAAACCACTCCAGCACAGCTACACAAATTATCACCCTACTTAGAGGCTGAAATAGTCTTCTTGTTTGCAGACATAAGCTTCACTGTAGTACTATACCAAAGTAGGTGTAGGATTTTGATTTTGTTCCATTTGTTTTGTGAAAAACCAAAAAGCTTCTTCACTAGGAGAGTAGACTCCACTCTTCAAGTCGTACCACATAAATACCAAAAACCACCAACAATAATCTCTTGAGAAAAAAATTGAGTTGCCACCCGACTCTCTCCATCAATCCGCTGTAAGATTTGGGAATCAATCGTAATTTTTCCTACACCGCTGTAAGATTTACCTTCTACTTTTGCAATAGTAGACGAAAAAGGAATAAAACCAGAATACGTATTGATCATTGTGTTTACCTGAAATAACTTGTTGCGAGCCGTTTTCTTCTATTTACAAAAAGAAAAAAAAGACATGAGCAAAGAACAAAGAATGTGTCTCCGGGCGCAGGCAATGAAAAGGAAAAGCTCAACGACGACCTGTCAAGCCATGATTGTCTGGGCATTAGCGTTTTCTTCTCCTCTTGCAGGCGTGCGTGCTTTCCGGTTTCAGCTAGAAGAAGCGAAGCTCCAGCCCTTCGGCACTACCGCTCACCGTCATTATTTCGATCGCAAGAACGGAAACAACAAGGACACCAACCTGACCGGTGATGAAGGTTTTGCTGAGAAACGCGAGATGACAAAGCAGCTCGAGCAGTGTCCTCGTCCCATTGATTGGGACCCTGCGTACGAGATATTTTCCGTCAGGGACATTGCGGAAATGTTAGCGCTATGGATTGCAAAAGTGTCTAGCTCTGGAACAAGGTTGAAACCTGTGATGCGCATTTCAGAATGCAGAAAAATCTCTCATGCATAGGCAGCAAAAGTCGCCCACTTTCTGTCACAAAAATCAGGGATTTGTCGTGCGGATTCGGCATTGCGAACGCTTCTCGAAACCTGTGATGCTAGAGCTTCCATGCTAGACCTTCTGTGTCATGCACAAGCAGCATGATTCTTCCAGACCCAGACATTTTTACATTTGATAAGCGCGACAGCTAAAAATGGGCGGGGTCGACGCAATGATGCAGGCCTTGGCGAAGAGGCTCCAGAAGTTCTCGACCAAGTCCATGAATGTGGAGTACCATGACCGAGCCGTGTTCGAAGCCATGGTGGGAAAAGCTGCAGACGATGATAAAGCGAACGGCAAAACGGACCTTGGCAACCTCGGGGCCTACGTGACGAAACTGGCGGCCAAGTGCGCGTGGGTGAAGTTGGTGCGGGGAAGTTCGGGGTGGCAGGAGTGCTTCATATCCTGAGTAAAAACGTCCCCATACGAGAGTCAAGATGGGAAATGTGCTAGACAAAGGAGCCAGCTTTGGTTGTTTCGCATGACACGTTTGTACTCGTAGTGTAGTGCTGTTTAGCTAGTTCAGAAGCATCACTTACCTAGCACATCATGCTGATTCTAGCATCACAAATACCAGAACACGACGAGAAAACGCGTCTCATACAGCTCCGCATGAGAAACTTTTTGGCACGCAGATTTGCGGGACAACTCTGGCGTGGGGACGTTTTTACACAGGATACTTCACGAAGGAGATTTACAAGGTGTACCAGGAAGCCACTTGGCAAGACGCGAAATGCTACGCGGAAGCGGCGGAACGATGGATCTCTAAGGGAGGACTGTCGGCTGGTGGTGAGGACGAACTACGCAACATTACCAGCGTGGACCAGATTCTCGCGTCCGGCGTGGCAGGTGTTGCCAGCAGCAGTGGCACAACTACAACTTCTGGCGCAACAACTGCAAGCTCAAGCACGGTGTTGAACAACAAGCCGAGTACAACTGTTGAAACGAAGAAAGCGGAACTGCTTCGCTCGTTCAAAAATGCAGGGTTGGTGCACGACAGTGCTGCTCTGCCGCCGGAGGACCTAGCGAGGAAGATTTGCGAGATGGAGCTTGTAGCACCGGAAATTTGCCAGAGTGATCATCAAAAAATGGACGACGACGAGGATGTTAAGGAAGAAGCAGAAGCGCTCGATTCTAACGTTGGCAGGAGGACTTCTTGTTCAGCGGACGTTGAAACAGCCGGCTCTGAAGAAGAGTCCGACAGTGATGTTGACAACTGCTCGACGGACTCCGTCGAGGCGGAAGGTGAAGAAGGTCGGGTTCTACAGGATGGACCACGTGGTCCTGGGTCTCCTGCACGAGGATCAGCTGCCACTCCTCTTGCAGATGCCCTCAACCTTGTGAAAGGTCCGCAGAAACGGGCGTCTGCGAAAGCTAAAGGCTGCATCGAATTCCGATCCGACATGATGAGCCCGCAGTGGATGTTTTTTCTGGACAGTGAAAACAAGCAGGGGTTTCTGACCATCCGGGGTACGGTTTACCTTGACGACTGGAATACGAATTTCAACAGCTCGGGGGATCGGGCCAGCCCGGTGTACGCGGAATACAAGCATTCTATGCCCGCCGCAAAGTCCGCGTTGTCGATGGGTACGAACCCAGAGGAGGAGAAGGAGTTGGGACCCTTTTTGATGCTGCACAAAGGTTTTTACGACCGCGCGGCCACGGCAATCATGGAACTGGAGGTGGAGTTGTGGAAGCAGAGCAAGAAGATTGCGCAACAAGAACAGCGCGTGGCCGAGGAGAAGATGAGCAAAGACGAAGGAGGTCGTGATGAGGATGATGGAGCAGGTACTAGTGGTAGTGAACGTGAACAAACGGTGGAAACCGAAACGGCTCCTGTGATGATCCGCGATTCCACGAGCAACTGCGATCCAGCCGACGAGGAAGTACTCGCTTTCGAAAAGCAAGCGGGGACAGAGAGTCACAAAAGCGACGTGTTCCGGAATTTCGCGGAAGAAAAAACTTACCTGGAAAAGCGCCAAACCAAATTGCCGACCTGCTTTGTCGAATATCTGAAAAAAAACATCGCAACTAAAATCTCCGACAAGCTGTTCCTCCAGGGCCACTCGTTGGGCGGCGCCGCGGCATTGGTGATTCACCGTCTGAGGGAAAAGTCCGACCTATTGCAAGCGATGACGAACAACTCTGCCGGGAAAAAGATCCACACGAACGCGTTCTCCGCGCCCCCAATGTTCACGTCCGGGTCGCCGGAGCAGGCAAAGCTGGCTTTTGTGTACCTCGCCACCGGGAAACTCGCCAACTGGGCGCTGGATGTAAACCGCGTGCTTGCGGGCGACTACCGCTGCTCCTGGCTTGAGGAGCTCGCGACGGAGTTTCCGGACGGTGACTTGAATAAACAGGAGACTATATTGTGGAAGAACTCCACGAACCTGTTTTTCAATTTCGACTTTGTGCCCCGGCTCGCGTTCATGAACGTGCAGAAGGAGCAAATTGTCCTCCCGCCCGTAGAGAAAGTTTTCTGGCTTCGCGACACCGCGCCCGCGGGGCTGCAAGAAAAGTTGGACAAGTGCGGGAAAAGCTGCAGCAAAACTCTTACCCGCGTCGCTACCGTATTCCGGGTTCCGCTTTACGCGCAAGCGACGGTCTTGTCGAGTCTAGACCAGATGCTCTCGCCGTATCCAAAGGAATTCTTGCTGGACGCAGTACAGGAACACCAGATGCCTACTTACGAACCGCTGTTGGTGGCCTTGTTAGGAGGAAAGAACAGCAAGAAAGATAGCCTGTCTGCTGGTGTAGCAAGTCTTGAAGTGGGGATGAAGGGTGAAGAGAAAAGCGTCCCTGCTTCTGAGACGCAGAACGTACAAGAATTTGAGCTGGAGCGACCGCGCGGTGAGGACAACGTCGAGAACCTTCTCGCCAATAGCAAAAGGAACAGCACTTCTGGAAACAAGAAGGGCTTTCTTGATGAGGTTAAAGAATCTACTGCGGAGGTGGATGATGATGTTGATGACGTTGACGAGGATAAAAACAGCGAAGAAGAAGACCAAGAACCTGTTGCTTCCATGCCGCTCCCGCCGATCGTTACTCCGGCAGAGTACATGGAAATGACATATGGGGACATGACTATACACTAGAAAAGTTTACAAATATATATCTGAAAGAATAAATTTTTGAGATCTTCATCTCCCGCTTTATTTTTTGCGATGGGCTCTACCTTTGACTTTGTGTTTATGGAAGCTCGGCGTGTGGCACATTCGCACTCTTTTAGCAACCGTAAACAAGGTCGAAGTCCAGCAGACGAAGAAGCTGAGCCTGAAGCTGCATCGAGCTGATGCACTTTGGCAAGACAAAAGAATCAAAATTCAATAAATTTTGAATTTTATTATAATGAAATTCAATGTGAGAAATGCAGGGCGTTGAAATGAAGATGCAAAATACGTGTGATGATGTCTGCAACAAAGCACTTTGATTTTTGTTTTTGTTTTTGCAGACAGTTACTCGCAGGCCATAAGAGGCGAGCAAAGGCTTGTTTTTGTTTTTGCACAATTTTGGGATGTAACATTTTGTTTTACGAACCTCGCAGGATGACCAAGGCCTGTGGCCGACGTTTGCTGCACATGAAATTGAAAAAAGCTGTATCGATGAGATTTTTACATGACCGCCTGTGGATATGAAAAGCAAATTGTGCCTCTATCCGCAGTGTTGTCGTGCGAAAAATGTAAGATGTGAACTGGCAACACCCGTGTATGATGAGGCGAAAAGAAGTATGAAGCCTAAGAAGCTTCCGAAAGCAAAAGCATTGAATACAATAAATGTACCATCCATCCGACCGACAAATGAAGCGCTAAAGGAAAAAGGTGAGTAATCGCGTTTCCACCCTGCCGCATAACTACAAACAAACAACAAACAAGATAAAGGCAGTAGGTAGAACATGAACATGGCAAAAGAACCTAAAACCCACCCTAGGAAGAAGTCGATCATGGAACTCAAGTACTTCAGAGCTAGTCTGGCATGTTGACCGTAGTGGTCTTTTGATTTTGCACAGTAACTCCGACGTCTACGGTAACATGCCGAGAAGCGAATACGAAATGTATGGATGAAATGAAACTGTGATGAACAAGAAGTACTGAAAGTACGTGACGAATCTGAAGAAGAAAAAGTTGGAGCCTAGGAAGAAGAGCACTATTATAAACGAGTTTACGGCGTGGGCGTCGAGGGGTGTCCTCTGGTGATGCTTCCGCGACAGGATATTTTCTACCCTGGCAGACTCATGTTCGTTGTGTCTTTATTGCACACTAGATCATTTCAGTTGGATCAAGTAGAAGATGACTGTGACAGAACTCCCTTCTGACACTGTAGCACCGCTACAGTTGTGTCGTCAACATGTATTTACATAAATCGCAAAAGTTAAAGTTCTCGCTCTTCTTCCAAGAATCAAGATCATGAAGGATCTCATCAAGTCCCCAGATCTCAAGGTCAAAAATCTCTACACAGAAGAATCTTCTGCTGTATTCCTGGACTGTCGGCACACGAACGATCCAGCGATCGCCGCGAGCTGAACCCTGTGGTCCTCGCCGAAGTTGATCTATTGATGCTTTTGCCGGTGGGACGTTCCAGAAAAGTCCCGCCTTCCTGATCTGCTCGTCATGTTGATTATTTCTCGGCCATGTGCTAATCGAAAACGCAGAAATAATCAATTAGTATTAAGAAAACATCAAACCACTCCGCAGCTACACAAATTATCACCCTACTTAGAGGCTGAAATAGTCTTCTTGTGTGCAGACATAAGCTTCACTGTAGTACTATACCAAAGTAGGATTTTGCTTCATCCGTTTTGTGAAAAACCAAAAAGCTTCACTAGGAGAGTGGAAAACTCTCTTCAAGTTGTACCACATATTAAGAACCAGAAATCACCAACAATAATTTCTTGAGAAAAAATTTTAATTGACACCCGACCCTCAATCCGCTGTAAGATTTGGGAATCAATCGTAATTTGTACTACGCTGTAAGATTGTATACTTAGTACTTGTGCAAGAATAGTTGCTATAATAGACGAAAAAGTAAAGGTAAAGGAAACGCAAAATACGTATTAATCATTGTGTTTACCTGAAACTTGTTACGAACCCTTTTCTTCTAACAAAAAGAAAAAACAAACATGAGCAAAGAACAAAGAATGTGTCTCCGGGCGCGGGCAATGAAAACGAAAAGCTCAACGACCTGTCAAGCTATGATGTTCTGGGCATTTGCGTTTTCGACTTCGCTTGCAGGCGTGCGTGCTTTCCGGTTTCACCCAGAAGAAGTGGAGCTCCAGACCTTCGGCACTACTCCTTCCGCTCACCGCCATTATTTCGATCGCAACGGAAACAACAACGACACCAACCTGATCGGTGATGAAGGTTTTGCTGAGATGAATGAGGCGGCCACGGCCATCTGGACAAAGACTCCACCTGCGCATCATGATTCTAAAGTTGGAACGGGAAAAAGTGCAGCCGGAGAAGAACTTCGAAAAGATGAAACAACAAAGGCCGTAGTTGAAGTAGCTCCCACGAGAAAACAAATGATGCAAAATAGTAAGTTGGATCGTGCAAAATCCATGCTCTCCGGAACAAATGACAAAGCCAAAAAACTGAAACGCGAGGTGACAAAGCAGCTCGAACGGGGTCCCACTGATTTTGACCCTGCGTACCAGATATTTTCTGCCAAGGACATTGCGGAAATGTTAGCGCAACAGCTGAAACTGGGCGGCCTCGACGCGGCGATGCAGGCCTTGGCGAAAAGGCTCCAGAAGTTTTCGACCAAGTCCATGAATGTGGAGTACCATGACCGAGCCGTGTTCCACGCGATGGTTGGAAAGGCTGCAGACGATACTAAAGCGAACGGCAAAACGGCCCTTGGCAACCTCGGGGCCTACGTGGCAAAACTGGCGGCCAAGTGCGCCTGCGTGAAGTGGTGGCGGGGAAGTTCGGGGTGGCAGGAGTGCTTCACGAAGGAGATTTACAAGGTATACCAGGAAGCCACTTGGCAAGACGCGAAATGCTACGCGGAAGTGGGGGAACGATGGAATTTCAAGGGAGGAGGACTGTCGGCTGGTGGAGGCGCTGGGGACGATGAGGAACATCAACTACGCATGATCACCAGCGTGGACCAGATCCTCTCCGGTCGTGTAGCAGGTGTTGCCAGCAGTGCGACAACTACAATTGCCGGTGGAAAAAGAACTTCTACAAGTACGATGCTGAACAACAAGCCGAGTGCTGTTGAAACGAAGAAAGCGGAAATGCTTCGCTCGTTCAAAAATGCCCGGTTGGTGTACGAAAGTGCTCTGCCGGTGAAGGACCTAGCGAGCAAGATCTGCGAGATGGAGCTTGTCGGACCGGAAAATTGCCAGAGTGAAGATCGTCAACAAATGGACGACGAGGAGGATGTTGAGGAAGAAGCAGAAGCGCTCGAAGATGTTGATTCTAACGTTGGCAGGAGGACTTCTTGTTCTGCGGACGTTGAAACAGCCGACTCTGAAGAAGAGTCCGACAGTGATGACAACTGCTCGACGGACTCCGTCGAGGCGGAAGATGAAGAAGGTCGGGTTCTACAGGATGGACCACGTCATGGTTCTCCTGCACGAAGATCAGCTGCTGCCACTCCTCTTACAGTTACCCTCAACCTTTTGACCGGTCCGCAGAAACGGGCGAGCGCAAAAGCTAAAAGCATCGAATTCCGATCCGACAAGATGAGCCCGCAGTGGATGTTTTTTCTGGACAGTGAAAACAAGCAGGGGTTTCTGACCATCCGGGGTACGGTTTACTTTGACGACTGGAACACGAATTTCAATAGCTCGGGGGATCGGACCAGCCCGGTCTACGCGGAATACAAGCATTTTATGCCCGCCGCAAAGTCCGCGCTGTCGATGGGCGCGAACCCAGAGCAGGAGGAGTTGGGACCCTTCTTGATACTGCACAAAGGTTTTTACGACCGCGCGGCCACGGCAATCATGGAACTGGAGGTGGCGTTGTTGGCGCAGAGCAAGATTGTTGTGCAACAAGAACAGCGTGTCGTGGTCCAGGAGATGAAGAAAGACGAAGGAGGTCGTGATGGAGATGATGAAGCAGGTACTAGTGAACATGCGCAAACGGTGGAAACCGAGACGGCTCCCGTGAAAGTAATCCGCGATGCCACGACCACTTGCGATCAAGCCGACGAGGAACTCCTCGCTTTCGAAAAGCAAGCGGGGACAGAGAGTCACAAAAGAGACGTGTTCCGCAATTTCGCGGAAGGAAAATCGTACCTGGAAAAGCGCCAAACCAAATTGCCGACCTGCTTTGTGGAATATCTGAAAAAAAACATCGCGACTAAAATCTCCGACAAGCTGTTCCTCCAGGGCCACTCGTTGGGCGGCGCCGCGGCATTGGTGATTCACCGTCTGAGGGAAAAGTCCGACCTATTGCAAGCGATGACGAACAACTCTGCCGGGAAAAAGATCCACACGAACGCGTTCTCCGCGCCCCCAATGTTCACGTCCGGGTCGCCGGAACAGGCAAAGCTGGCTTTTGTGTACCTCGCCACCGGGAAACTCGCGAACTGGGCGCTCAATGTAAACCGCGTCTTTGCGGGCAACTACCGCTGCTCCTGGCTGCAGGAGCTCGCGACGGAGTTTCCGCATGATAATTTAAACAAGCAGGAAACCAGACTGTGGAAGAACTCTACGAACCTGTTTTTCAATTTCGACCCGGTGCCCCGGCTCGCGTTCATGAACGTGCAGAAGGATCAAATTGTCCTCCCCCCCGTGGAGAAAGTTTTCTGGCTTCGCGACACCGCACCCGCGGGGCTGCAAGAAAAGTTGGACAAGTGCGGAAAAAGCTGCAGCAGAACTCTTACCCGCGTTGCTACCGTATTCCGGGTTCCGCTTTACGCGCAAGCGACGGTCTTGTCGAGTCTAGACCAGATGCTCTCGCCCTATCCAAAGGAATTCTTGCTGGACGCAGTGGAGGAACACAAAGCGAATACTTACGAACCGCTGTTGGTGGCCTTGTTAGGAGGAAAGAACAGCAAGAAAGATAGCCCGATATCATCTGGTGAAGCGAGTCTTGAATTGGGGATGAAGGGTGAACAAGAGAACAGCGTCCCTACTTCTGAGACGCAGAACGTACAAGAATTACAGCTGGAGCAACCGCGCGGTGAGGAGAACGTCGAGAACCTCCTCGCCAATAGCAAAAGGAACGGCACTTCTGGAAACAAGAAAAAATTTCTTGATGAGGTTAAAGAACTTACTGCGGAGGTGGATGATGATGTTGATGACGTTGACGAGGATAAAAACAGCGAAGAAGAAGAGCAAGACCCTGTTGCTTCCATGCCGCTCCCGCCGATCGTTACTCCGGCAGACTACATGGAGAGAGCACACTGGAACTTGAGTATACATACTAGTAAGTGAAATTTACAATAAATATATATCTGAAAGAACACTTTGTTTTACAATAAATATATATCTGACTTTGATGAGACCTTCTCCTGCTCTATTTTTTGCGATGGACTCTACTATTGTGTTTATGGAAGCTCGTCGTGTGGCATATTCGCACTCTTTTAGCAACCGTAAACAAGGTCGAAGTCCAGCAGACGAAGGAGCTGAACGTGAAGCTGCATCGAGTTGATGCAATTTGGCAAAGCAAAAGAATCAAAATTCAAAAAATTCAATGTGTGAAATGCAGTGTGTTGAAGATGTAAAATACGTGTAGTGATGTCTACAATAAAGATAAAGAAATTTGAGGATATGACACTTTCTTTGTTTTATGAGCCTCGCAGGACGACCAAGGCCTGAGGCCGACGTTTGCTGCACATGAAATTGGAAAAAGTTGTATCGATGAGATTTTTACAAGACCGCCTGTGGATATGAAAAGCAAATATGCCTTTATCCGCAGTGCTGTCGTGCGAAAGATGTAAGAATTGGACTGGGAACACCCGTGTAAGATCGAATAAATGTGAAAAGATTGATGTTAACTGCACTTCCGTGTATGATATTACGACGCGAAAATAAGTATGAAGCCTAAAAAGAAGTTTCCGAATCCGAAAGCATTGAAATGTACCATCTGACGACAAATGAAAATCCCCCGTCAGAATATATGAAAGCAGTAAGTACAACGTGAACAACATGGAAAAAGAACCTAGAACCCACCCTACGAAGAAGTCGATCATAGAACTACCGTAGAGCTAGTATGGCATGTTGACCGAAGAAGTGGTCTTTTGTACAGTAACTCCGACGTCTGCGTCGACATGCCGAGAAACGAATTGTATGGATGAAACTGTGATGAACAAGAAGTCTGAAAGTACGTGACGAATCTGAAGAAGAAAAAGTTGGAGCCAAGAACAACACTACTTATTATAACGAGTTTGCGCCGTCGAGGAGTGTCCTCTGGTGATGCTTCCGCGACAGGATATTTTCCACCCTGGCAGAGTCATGTTCGTTGTGTCGGCACACTATAGCATTTTTGTTCGTTTCAGTTTCTTTTGCGTGATGATAGATTCTGCAGGCCAGCCAGTAGACATCAGATCTGCCAGGAAAAGGAGACCAAAAAAGATGAAGTCGATGAGCGAAACGCTTCCTGAGCAGGTGCGATGAGAGAAAGACAGAGAGCAGCGTTCGTGGTGCACAGACACCAAGGCATGTTTTTTTAAATTCAAGATTTTGATTGCACAAAGATCGATGCAACTGGCACTGCAGGTTGAATTGATTTGGGTTCAGCTTCTTCGCAAGGTGCCGTGCGTAAACAAAGATGTCCGGCAACAGTGGCATCGTCGGCCAAGAGGCCTTCCTAACCGAGTTCCAGTATCACCCGGGCATCCACCCGAAAGGCACCCCCGCGAGTATGGCCGGTGCGCGGGTGAAACTCCCCTGGAACGAAGCCGTCGTGCAGGAGTGCAAGGGGTGGGGCAAGGTGATTCTCGGCCATCGACCGCACCACACCAGGCCGCACCTGCTAGAGAAGGTCGGGCGGCTGGGAAAAGTGGATAACTCTGCGACCGCTTCTACGGATGGCGGCATTGGTGCGCCGTTGGACAAGAGACGTAACTCAACATCTGAGGGGGCAAGAACGGAAGGTGGCACCACTAGCCCGAGTGCAGAAATGCTTGAGAAAATTGGCGTAGTGCTTCAGCCTTTGCCACCATCGCTGGAACCTGAAGACAGTGACGTCGGAGAAGGAAGAGGAGGAGGAGCGCAACAGCCCCCCGCTGCACTCACACAAGTTGTTGAAGAAAAGCTGCAAGGCGTCTTCACGGGCTCGTCCACGCAGCATCTTCACAAGTCTTCGTCTTCGAAAACAAGTCCATTAGCCGCTTCTGCTAACACTAGACCTAGAGCAGCCTCTGCAGTGCGTTCCGCGCCGCCCAACGGGAGTGCATTAAAAGTAAAAGCTGTAGAAGATGACCCAGACAGCACGACGAACCCGTTTTCCGCCCCCAAAGAGCTAAACGACACTCTGGGCGGCTTAATCCACGCCCGGTCCGTGTTCCAGCGGCGCGTCGCCCGCACTAATGTCGGCGTGAACTCGGTGACAAGTAAGAAGGTGGTGAAAATCGGGCCGGGCGTTTTGTACGTTGGGGACGTAGATTTCAAGAAGCGCCCGCACGGCGAGGGGACGCTGCTGATTGTGAACCAAGGGCAACGAGCGGCAGCTGTTTCTGCTGATAAGAAAACACCTCCTGCAGTGGATGTTGCAACGGAAGATGGCAATAACTACTGTCCGCCCCACGGTATTAAAGGTATTCGAGTTTCCTACCAGCAGCACGTGGGTCGGTTCGCAGAAGGGCGGGCCCACGGCGACGGCGTTTACCTTACCTCCGCCGGGCAAGTGCTCGTCGGCTCCTGGACGGAAAATAAGCGGGTTGGGGTGTTCCAATGCTTGGAAGCAACTGGGGTTGCGTTTGAAGAAAAGTACAACGAGAGCGGGAAGAAGATCGCGAGGAAAAAGATTATTATAGCTCGTGCACAGGAGCCCGCAGCGGCATCTGCATCGCTTTCGTCGGCTTCCGAAGGGAACGAAAAAGAGATTGAAAATGCAACTACAAACGGCGCCACTGACCTCCCGGAAACTACAGCTACCCCCAGCACCACGACCAGCCAAGCGGAGACCTGCAGCAAATGCGGCTTTCTGTTCCACGCTGCGTACAACCACTCGCTCGCCTGCAGAACCCACGTTGCGAACTTCGTACAGGATGATAAGTCCGCGGATCCAAACAAGGGTATTTGGACCTGTTGCGGGGCCCGGGAGTGGGCTGATCTGGGATGCAACTTTGGGATGCATAGAAGCTGTTCAGCTTGAAGTCGTGAAGATGAGCTTCATTCTACTGCTCGAGTGTGAAGATCTGAATCCTTTTTCTCTGAAATGGTTTGCGCCAGCGCACATGGGTGTGCATGTCTGTGCTCCGGGATTGAAATCAATGAACGAAGCTTACCTAAACAAAATCTAACGTCAAGGTGCGGGACCTATGTTTCGACTTTCTCCTTTACCTGTTTCAAAAATGGAACGCTGGCACGAATTATATTGAGTCGCATTTGAAGATGCGTTGGTGGTCTTCATCATGGTCGCACTATTGATGGCTGCCCGACAACATGGTAATCGTATATTTACTTGTTCAATTTTTTGGTCCTTGTGTCATTCGACCGGCGCTGGCGTCTGTGGAGACCGGGACTTTCTTTTCTTTTTTCCTTTGAAACAGAGTCACCTAAAGGACATTAGCGGTCTTCGATCAACATGGGATGATACCCTGCAGCATAAGCTCGTTCTTTCTGAAGCTATTTTTCCTTATTCGCCGTTTTATTTTTCCTCCAACAAAATGTTGTCGAGTAGCTCCAGCGGTATCTCACTGGCTCGCACGCGAAGCGTTAACAGCACGGGTGTAGTCGATCACCTCGATGCTGTGATGCAGACTGACACCGGAGCCGGAGCTCACACACAGCAATCGCATTTCAACGAGAGGAACGAGACCACAAGTGGCGGAGTGGGTGGAATGGAGCAGCGGACTTCTTCTAGCCCAGTACCGAAAATAAATGCAGAAGGGGAGCACGCGCCCCTACCGTCTTCTACAAATGTCGACAGTACCATGGATGATGTCGTGGAGATGGGACAAGACGAGAACAAAGAAAACGGTCCGGCTGACGTAGTTCCTTCGGCCTCATCAGTGTCTGCGTATGAAACAAACGAGAAAGGCAGCGACGTGGTTTTCCACGATGCTGATGTGGACCATCAGGTTGACAACAACGAAAACAATTTCCCCGGCAATGTTGACACCGCTTCCGTGGGCAACCTTTCCCAAAAGTCCCACCTCGAGGACCCCTGCAACGCGAAGAACAACCCTTCGGGTCAGCAATCCCTCTCTCAATCCGCGGCGGAGTCCGCGGAGTTGGATCCGTGGCGCGCCTTTCGCCGCGACGTGGACGAGCTGACCAGCAGCAGCTCCTTGCATCCAAACTTTTCCGACAGTTTGTCCGCGAAAAACTGGCTCTCACTGGCACGGAACACGCGGATCATGAACAGCCGGAACATGCGG
Source organism: Amoebophrya sp. A120 (assembly GCA_905178155.1). Taxonomy (NCBI): domain Eukaryota; class Dinophyceae; order Syndiniales; family Amoebophryaceae; genus Amoebophrya; species Amoebophrya sp. A120. Next base: position 1,179,979 of record CAJINV010000005.1, read on the forward strand.
AAGTACTTGCGAAACAAACGACGACTGATGACCCCTGCGCCGGGGGGCTCATCTGCAGCTGGCGTTGGACCACATCAACACGGAAGTTGGAACAACGCAACTTCCAGCACGAGAATCCTCCCCAGCAACGTAGAGCGGGTCACGAACTTTCACGCGGGCGTGAATTTTCCTTTAGGCTCGCCGCCGCCGAGCAACGCCGTCAGTTCTACTTTCTCTGGCGGGGGGACGACCAATGGCTCGATTATACACGGTTTGCACCAGAACACGGGTGGAGGGGGGGGCCAACATGGTGCTACTACAACTACGTCGATTCCTGCTGCGCATAACAGCCTTGCCGCCGCGTTGCAGCACCAACAGCAATTATCGTCCGGCGGTGGAGCAAGTGCGGCTTCGAACGCGCCCCCGAGTGCTTTGTTTCCGCTGGCGAGAGAGTTCTTGTCCCCGGGCAGCGGCAGCATCAGCCCCGTGCCGGGCGGGATGAACGCGAATAATAGTACTGGAAACAACAGCAATAATCTTCATCATCTTCACGGAGGTGATAGTCATAGTTCCTCGCACCACACCGGGCAGCACCAGCACGCCGGGGCTGCGAATCCAGACCTCCTATCCCGCCTAATGGAGGACGCTTTCGCAGGCAGGGCGTCGAAGTCCGGGGGGTCCAAGAAGCCCGCAAAGAAAATCCCGTTGCTCCACGGTCCACCGCCGGGTTTGGCCGCGAACTTTAGTCAACATTCTTCAGCGAGCGCCGGGCTGATACCACCGGGGTCCTTTGCAGGGGCGGGCGCGGGGGGAGCTAGTGGTATTGCGGGAATTTCGTCACAACTTGCCGGTACGCCCGGAGGGGCCGCAGCGTCTTCGTCCGCTGGAATGAATACAGGCGCAGGAGGACCGGGTGGAGCGACATCATCAACATCGGGCATTAACAATGTCCTCACCGGTGGTTCTTTTGCCGGCGCGTCGTCTGGGGCTGGACCAGGAACCACCAATCCCAATTTTCCCCCCTCAACATCGTCCACATTAGGGCGAACGCGGCTAGCGCGGCCTAGTTTCTTTCTCGAGGACAGCATGCTGCGCATGTGGAATCCTGAACGGTGGAAATCCGCCTCGGAAAGCGACAGCGGGTACGAGGCGGGCTACGAAACCGACGCGGACGAGTCGGACGCGTTGTCGGAATGGGAAAGCTCCGCGTTCAAAAAGCACTTCCAGCAACAGGGAGCGGGTAGTGGTCATTTGCCCACGAACTACAACGTCGGCCCCGTGGACACGAAGACCAGCCGGAAGCGGAAGATCGACGCCTTGGTGAACTTGACCATGCGGATGAGTCTGGTCGGGGGCGCCGAGGGCGAAGAGATGGAGGAGGACGAGGAGGGTTTTTTTTCGAGCAACATGGGCCGCGGCAAGGGATCTTCGAACAACCTCCAAGATGGACCACATGGCGCAGGAGCCGTGGCGGGGGAAAGTCTTCTGCACAAAAGCACCAGCGGAGGAGGTGGACACAATACTGCGGGATCATCTACTACTTCTTCCGGCGGGTTGGTAGATCACCACAATGTAGTTGATCATTCCCACGGTTGTATGGTGGACCACTACGAGGGATCTAGTACTTCCCAAGGTGGCAACTACCTGCAAGCGGATCACGATGCACGGCCCCGGAAGTATTTGAGGTCCGATCAGTACGCGTTCATGGAAATCGCACCGATTCGCGAGGAAGAGGATGAGAGCATGCAGCAGAAGACGACTGTCTCTGTTGCGGAACCACAATTAATAGGACAACAACCACCTGCAGTTCTTGATAACGGAGGTCAAGGAACTTCTGCTTCTGGTGGCACACCTGCAGAGCAGGCACATGAAGTTGTAGAGGACACTGCTTCTGCAATGGAGATTGTGCCAGCGGAAGATGATGAAAATAATACGCCGTCAGAAATGTTGTTGACTAGTACAACGCAAGGAACCACTTTGGGTGGGCAAGGAACCACTTTGGGTGCGGTGCCTGTCGTAATGTTACCACCGACAACGGTGGGCGATGCGGGAACTGCTGGTGAACAATATCACTGAGAATCAGTAGTAAGTACTTAATATGAGTCTGCTGGACGAAGTTGTCTCTTGCACCAAGATGAACACGTCCACGAAGACGATATGTCTCGCTGGCTGCTAGGCACCTTACAACCCAAACCAATCTCCCTTTTGGGTTACGAGTACGACCTGATACAAAAGGAAAACGAAAAAGGGGCGCTGCCACCTGTGACGCCCTGTTGCGCTGTTGAAATATCAGCCATGTAGCCTAGAAAAAGGCAATTGCTACCACGAATGAAACGCGAAATCCGGACTTCATTAGCGTGATCGATCAATATCATCTTCAAGAAGAGATGAAAGCGGATCCAAGTCTGCAGCTACCTGCTTTGTCTGACGATCGTTTTCTGCTCCACGACACAGCAGGGGATACTAAGTTTTCTTATGTGCTGTCGTGAATATTATGGTGGTCGAAATCCAATCGAAAATCTAGATGGGCTTTTTCGCTCTAGTGTACTGTGTACGACGATTTTTGTGAAAAAAGTTTCCATTAGACTTTTTCCCCCTCCCCTGTCCTAAGACAAGAGCTAGTAGCCCGCACTGTTACAGTACTATACCCAAGAGAGACTTATCCTCCCCCAGAAGTACTAGATATTTCACATCGTTCATACAGCTTCATCACCTCCCTCCCCACAACCTCAACATGCTCGCCGAGGCTCTTTCTTCCGGCGCGCAGACCCGGCGGCGCGTTCTGTCTATCCAGAGCCACGTGGTTCACGGTTACGTCGGTAACAAATCCGCGATCTTCCCCCTCCAGCTCCTCGGCTTTGACGTGGATCCGATAAACTCCGTGCAGTTTTCCAACCACACGGGCTACCCGTCTTTTTCCGGGGATATTTTGAAACCGGATCAGCTCTGGTCGTTGTTCGAAAAACTGCCACAGCTCCAAGTCAAGTACTCCCACGTTCTAACCGGCTACATCGGCAGCAGGCAGTTCTTGGAAACGGTCGGAAAAATCGTGGCCGAACTCCGGCAAAACGCGCCGGAGCTGATTTACGTCTGCGACCCGGTTTTGGGCGACAACGGGAAGTTTTACGCGCCGAAAGACTTGGTTTCCGCGTTCCAAGACACCATTTTACCCCTCGCGACAATTCTAACCCCGAACCAGTTCGAGTGCGAGCAACTGACGGGGATGAAGATCGAGACTTTGCAGGACGCCTGTGCCTGCTGCGACAGGTTGCACGAACTCGGGCCGCCGCACGTGTTCGTCACTTCTCTCGATATCTTCGCCGAGTCGGAGGGGGTGATCACCATGTTGTATTCCTCGAAAAGTCCGGTCGTGATTGAGCAAAATCTTGAGGAGTCTGAGGGTGACGAAAATAAAGCAGAATCCGAGCTGTCCTCTACCGCGGTCAGCCCGGGGAACAAGTACTTGCTGAAACTCCCTTTATTACATTTCGCCGCCGCGGCCAGTCCGAGCAGGAAAAGCTCAACGCATAGCCATCTTGTTCCGGGGGAACAACAGTCCTCCGGAGTTGTAGCAGAGAAGGAACTATCAAATGCAAAAATGTTTGGGTCAGGAAGAATGCAAGATTTGTGAAGCAGTTTTTCCATGACCCATGAGGCCTGGAATGCAGCACCTAGCATGACAAACCCTGTGAGGTGTTTATCATGCCTATCCTGCATGAGAAACTCCCTGTCAAACTGGTCAAAAGTGGACATCTTTTGGTAATCACGCAACGCAAATTTTTGCATGCTTCAGATTCAGCATGACAAGTTCCATGCTTCCAGACCTGGACATTTTTGCATTTGATAGAAACCACCGACCACGGGAACCGGGTTCACCGGCACCGGGGATCTCTATTGAGAGGAAAAATCTCCCCTCCCCATATCGAAAAGGTATCTTTCCGAAAATTTGCGTTGCTGATTTGAGGTCACAAATCACATTGCTCTTGCAAGAAGACAAGGGCAGAAGCTTCCGCCCCATTATGGAAGCGATTTGTCATGCTGTTGGGCCTAAAGGTCAGCCGTTTGCAATGCTGAACAACTAGACCCATACGCCCCTATCTAGCCAGGGGATCTGGCCGCAATGCCTTCCTGCAATACAAATCAGATTTGTGTATGCAAATCCAGCATCACAGATTTCCTTTTTGATATGGGGAGGGGGGATTTTCCCTTTTCATAATCTCACGGCCGCGCTTCTGCTGGCGCGGACGTTTGAGCATCCGTGTGAACTCCCGAAAGCGTTGGAGTTGGTCGGCGCCAGCATGCAGGCGGTGCTCGAGGAGACAGCCATGCGCGGGCGGCCGCGAAGATTGAGTGTCTGCTCGTCCTATCAAATGCAAAAATGTCTGGGTCTGGAAGAATGCAAGACTTGTCATGCATATTTCTCATGACCCATGATGCCTGTAATGCATGACCTAGCATCGCAGACTTTTAGGGGGCTCCCTGATGCACCTTCCGCATGAGAAGTGCCCTGTCCGTGTAAGCACAATTTGTGCCTCTCTTGCTGGTCATACAGTACAAATTTTTTTAGAGTCCAAAAACAGCATGACAAGTTGCAATCTTCCAGACCCAGACACTTTTGCAGTTGATACGTCCTCCAACTTTGGCCCGGCGGCGAGGAAAAGTTTCTCCGCGTCGGAAACAGCAAAACTAGAAGCACCTGGTGCACCACCAGCCCCCGCGGCTTCTTCACCCAAGGTGGGGCCTACTTCAGGAGCAGCTCCGCCACCTGTCAGTAAGAAGCTCGTGCCGCCGGAGATCCGGCTGATTCAGTCGAAAGCGCAACTGGAAAGACCGACAGTTGTGCACTACTGCAGGCGGATCGGGCAGAACTTAGGCATCAAGGCCGTCGCTTTCGACATGGACGGAACTTTGACGCTCCCACACCAGATCGATTTCAAGAAACTTCGGACGATGATCGACGCCCCGCGGGATTCGGACATCCTTGGCTACGTGAAAAGCATCGAAAGTGAGGAGAAGCGCAGAACCTTAACCGAAACGATCGAAGCCGTGGAGTTGGCCGGGAAATACGAATTGCAGCCGGGCATTGTCGAGGTGCTAAAGGAATTGAAAAAGAAGGGCTACAAGCTCGGACTGATCACGCGGAACCACTTGGGCGGTGTGGAAGTGTTTTTGAAAGAACTTGAGAAAAAGTGGAACAGCAGCTGCACAGCGGCACTACCTGACATTCGCGTCGTCGCACCAGCAGGGAGTGGTCTTACCACCACGGGTGGCTACGGCTATCCCGAAGACGGTGCTGGTTTGGGTCATCCTGATGCAGGCTGTGGCAGAACAAGTACTGTCGCGATCTCCAGCGGCTTATCGTCCGTGACGTCCTCTGCCGGAGGCGGACCGTCCCCTCCGGAATCTGCTTGTCCGGTGGATCCAAGAGAGTCCGCGGACTCCGGGTCGTTCTCCATACCGACATCCGCGGCCGGTGCGACGGGGAACGGCCACGCGAAGGAGCACGACAAGAATGCTGGCGGTGGACCAAACGCATCACAACATGACTCATTTCCTTTCAAGATCTTCGACGGGATTCGGACCCGCGACTCCCCGGTCGCCCCAAAGCCTAGCGGGGAGGCGATCCGCGACCTGTGCGAGAAGGTGTTTGGTTGCGATCCAGAGGAGGTCCTGATTGTTGGTGACCACGTGGACGACGTGCGGTGCGGGGAGGACGTCGGGGCTTGGACGTGCGAGATCTTCGAGGGACCCATTCCGCATTGCGGAGCGGATTTCAAGATCAGTTCGTTGAGCGGGCTGCTGAGGTTTTTGTGAGCCTAATATCAGTGGTGACTGCCCACCGAGGTACTTACTATACTAGAGTATTTTATAGGCAAGGGAGTGAAACTTCGAAGGGAGTCAAGGGAGCCAAGGGAGGAAGATAAAACCTTTACAAATTGCCTTTCCTTAAATCATCGCCAAAATGCATGCTATGGGCGCGCTTACCGGTCGCCGGTTTGGGCCCTGCTGCCCCCCCCCCCGCCGCGGCCCCAGGTTTGTCCGCGTTTAGGCATTGGCCCGTTGCCGAAGGCCCTGGCCTTTTGAAGAAGGTGAAGGCTTGTAGAGTCGCCCCCGTCAACAGGAGTCGCCGGGGCGGCCTGGCCTCTGCCTAGCAACATAGAGCGTGGAGCCGAACAAGGAACGCGTAAACTGTTGCCGTGGCCATGTCAAGTTTCCGTTGTCCGGGGGAAGTTGAGGCAGCCACTTCAGCAATTTCCTTGTCGAGATCTTTCGCGCGAGGTTCTGCGTGATCAGATTCAACGCCATGCCGAACAGAGATTACGAAATGGAAACTTTGAAGCGGCCACTTCGACTTTCTCCAATCGGGAAAGAGTTGCAATGGCCGTCGGAACGCGCAGCAAGTTTGAAGCCCACACGCGTAGCATGTGCAGCCTGCTTCGCGCTGATGCATGCTGCGCAACGTTCCCACACGTGGGCGCATGTTCTACATGTTGCACGTGCCTCGCTGCGCGCGCGCAGCGCGCGGCCTCGAAAATTTTTGTTGTGTGCGCACAGATGTCGATCCGCGCGCGCGCAGCGCGCGCCGCTAAAAATTTTTGCTATATGCCGATCGCATTGGCGCGTGCGACTGCTTTTTTATCTTACTCCCTTGACTCCCTTGAAAAGTTGCGCTGTACTCCCTTGGCTGGCGCCAGACACTAATAAACCTACTATACGACGTGTTTATGCCCCCCGCGGAAGAAGTACAGTATCGACCACTTAACGACATGGGCATTGGATTCTGCACAAGATGAAGAACATGTCATCTCCTTATTTACCTTTTGGAAACGAAGAACAACCTACCAACCCGAAAAGCACTTGTACTACAGAATTGTCTGGAACTTTTCCAAGAAGCCCTCCTAGCGAAAACAAATGACTGTATGTATCATCTCCCAGAAGACATGATCACCAAAAGACTGTCTTGAAGTTTTTCCTGCTTCAAAATCAACCTTTAACGTAAATCCATGTAAGTACCAGTTCACTACTAACGTCAGATTTATCCCTACGTAACAGACGCACACCACGACATGGAGTCGCTCGCAAGAGACCTGATTGGACCCTTCATTTCAGTAGAGGAGTGCGTAGTGTTTGTCGTTGCAAGTGGACTGAAAGAGGACTCTCGAGTTGAGTGCACGAGAAGCAGATTTTGGTTTCGCTAGAGAACCCCAGTGCGTCGCATGTTTCGTCTCAAGCGAATGTAGTTGTCGTCTGTTCTTTCCCTACCGTCCGATGAAGAACGCTTTCACGAACAAAACGTACTTAGTCGAAAGTGCCCTCTGATGTAGTTGGGTTTAGCTGGTTTTTTGAATTTGTAAAATTTTTCTCCGGTATTGTTGATTGACACTCGTCAGTATCACATCAATCCAATATAAAAGATGTTCCGTTCCGTCTACGACCAGCTCACCGCAGCGAGCTCCTTCCCAGCAACCTCGTTTCATCTCCTCCCCAGCGACCCAGCGAAGGCTCGTCACACCGGTCTTCTTGACAACTACGTGGCTCACACCAGAACAGCAGGGGAGTATGATGCAGACGATGCTGCGTTTCTTGGAGCTCAGGGCGTTGGCTCCTACTCCTTCGGTTTCTCATCCTCCTCAACGAGCAAAACCTGGCACGACCACAATCACAGGCGAAATCATCTTCACAACAGCAGGATAAAAACCGCCTTCAACGAGTCGCCGACGTTCCAGATCGTCTCCGGGATCACCGCCGCAAAGGAGCACTGCCTCGTCGCCGACGCACCGGACCGCGATGGGACAGGCTTGTACCGAATGTTTGTCGGATGTGTCTGTGATGCGAGGCACGAAGTACTGGATGCTTGTTTCATGCATAAATTACTTGCAGTTGCACTGCAGTTCCTTTCCAGTTTCACTCAAATAAGACAAATCCAAAAATAAAAAACTCTTCCACAGCCATCTCGCCCCGTGTGATGATCAAGTGAGGAAGATGAACGGCCACGAACTGTATCGGTTCATGGACAACGGGGCGCTCTACACACTGATGGGCAAAAAGTGCATGACCCTGGAGGACGGCAAGGTGACCGCTTCCGGCGGGTCGGTGACGCTGCAAGACTGCGACGCGGCAACCGCTGCGTCGGATGGGCGCGCGTTGTGGGAACCCATGCCGAGCTCGCAGCTGAAGGTGGCGAAGGTCGGGGACTACTGCTTGTCCATGGGGCCGGAAAAGGCGTCGATCGGGGAGGTATAGAATCGTGAATAAGAGGAAGAGAGACCAAAGCTAGTGTTGCAGTTCCAAATGAAGGTTGCATGATTCATTGGCTTTTTCATGCTGGATCGAAGTTGTTCTTCTTCTTTTTTCACAAAAAAATTGATTCTCGTGAAAACCCCCTCCGCAGACCAACCTGATCAAGGGCAGTAGCTCCATCGACGCGTCCAGTAGCAACGGCACCCACACCGCAAAAATGATTGCCGACGGAAACGACTCCACGTACTGGGCCAGCGATTGGGACCCTAGCGAGCCGGAAACGGTGACGATAGGTATAAGAGGTGAAGAGCGATTCGTCATGTACATGCTGTGCGTATGACATACAAAATTTTTTTCGCAAATTTTTTCTTCATTTCAACTAACCTCACACCAAAACATTCAGATCTCGGCAGTTCGCAGAAGCTTTCAAAAGTGGACATTGACTGGGAGTATCCGCCAAAATCTTTCTCTATCGAATCCTCCTCCGACGGACACCACTTCAGTTCCTGCAACCGCGTGAATTTCAACGACAAGTGGACGTACCACATGCCGGGACGGGCGCTGAAAGCTCGGTACCTGCGAATCAAGATGCATGAAACGCACCCGACGCTGGGCCAACACAAGGAATCGGGCAGACACCTGTATGGAATCCAGCACGTGCGCGTCGTCACTATCAAATGTAAAAATGTCTGGGTCTGGAAGAACGCAACTTGTCATGCTAAATCTGAAGCATGCAAAAATCTGTATTGCATGATTACCAAAAGTCGTTGAGTTTTGACCAAGTCGCGAGGGAGTTTCTCATGCGGGATAGGCATGAGGGAGATCGCACAGAATCTGTCATGCCAGGTCCTGCATTCCAGACCTCATGGGTCATGGAAAAGCTGCGTGACAAATAGCGCATTCTTCCAGACCCAGACACTTTTGCATTTGATAGTCACCCGGGCGTTACAACCCATTCTTCAGAAGTGCAGCGACGCAGCCCGGAGTGCGGATGCGCGGGACAAATGGTTTCTCGTCGAGGTCACTGAGTTCAACCCGTGCAAAAACCCGAAGCTGGATTTACCCCCGCAGGGCGTGCCGCAAACGACGCAGTTCGCGGGCAATGAGGAATCGAAGGACGGGCAGAAGATGGATGTCAGTGGGGTGCCAAGCAAGGAAATGATGTCGGCGGCAGAGGAATGATGATGATGATGGAACACGGAGTACTTGATGTTGATGTGTAAATCTCACCTGTCGTTCATCTCGTCCGTGCAGTATGCGTATCATGGTTCTTTTTGTATGAAGATGCTTCAAACAATAGCAAACCGTTTCTATTTTGGAGTTCTCTTAGCTAGTTTTTGCAGAACTATTTTTCGAAGAAATTTACTTTTCGTATTCATTCATCCACCTCCCTGCGTAATGTCTATTCGCACCACAAGAAATTATCCCGGCTCCTAGTACGATTGCAAGATCAGCTGCGCGGCCGTTAAGAGAGCTCTCGATGAAACAGATTGAAACTTCTCAAAAGCAAAACCGAGCATCAATGTATCTGCCAAAAAACGACCGCAGCTGCGCACACCAGGCGCTACGTGTGCTGCAGGCGGCCGTCATCTACATGTTAGGTGTTCGTAGATGGAGCTCTATTGTTTGTTCTTAGATGGATCTCTTGGATGCAGTTTTGCGCCTTCGTGTGTTGGCGGTGAAGTTGACAGCCAGTTTAAATACGTACGTTGTTCGCATTGATTGATCTCTTTTTCACCTTTCTCGTTGGATCAAACCGAAACATTTATTTCCAAAGAAAAGGGTTTTTTCCGGTCAAGAACATCATGCCCAACTGCACTAAAACGGCATGATGTCGCTGTTTCTCTTGCTCTACTCCTCAGTTTTCCTTCCGGCGGTTCTCACATCTGCTTTCAAAATCGCGCCTCTGGGTGTCACCGAAGCCGACTGGAACCGAGGGAAGCCGAGTTTCTCCGCCAGTGTGAAGCAAATTTACGACAGCGCGGTGTTGAAAGCTAACAAGAATGCCAAGATCGCGGCACAAGCTTCTAGCGGTCTTGTTGTCAAAAACAAAAATGCCGCGACGGCCAGCTCGGTTGGTGTCGTGCAGAATCACATAAACAAGCAGGCGGCAGCGCATCTCACCGCGGTCAAGGATGCTTACGTGAACACGGTGAGGAATAATTCTGCTGCGAAGCCAAAGGAGAAATCCGCCACAGTGACTGCGCAGAAGAGAGAACCTGTTCTCGTACGGAGAACGACCAGCGCCGGGAACAAGGCCTGGAGTGCCAGCGGGCCAACAGCAGTAGCGGATGCAAGTGCGGTTGGGGGGAACAAGGCAAAGGCACGGCCAGCCGCCAAGAACCCGCGTGGACAAGCTGCTGCTCCGGTTGTGACAGTCAGCAAGATCAGCACCGGTGTGGAAGGACAAGTCAAGAAAACGGCTGCTGCGAGTTCATTATCTGCTAAAAAAGCCAATACTCAAACTCAAAGCGACGGCCCGGTCCAAACAGCAAAGGAGTACGAGGAGGATTTTCCCGTCGACGACGCGAACCAGAATTCTTCGGCGGCGAGCACCACCGTGAGTAGTGGTAGTCCATCTTCTGAGGCCGAAACTCCCACAGTCGAGGAAGAAAAACCAGTTCTCACGAAAGACGGAATTCCGGTGGACGCCAAGCCGGAGGAGCACAGCGCGGTGACAGCGAGTACCAAGAATGCAGCGGATGCCAAGGCTGACGTTGTCGCCAGCGGCGCAGCGGTGGCGGCGAAGGAGGAGCAGGTGGAGGAGATGAAAGGGAAACAAATCAGCGCGGAAACTTCGCAGGCCACCGCGGCGAGTGATGTCTCGAACGCGCAAGACAGTCTGGCCGCGGAGAAGCAAAACGCGAATGCCGAGCAACTGGAATATTCCGACGCGCAGGCGAACGTCGCGGCGAAAAAGGAGGAGCTGCGTGTTGCCACGGAAATTGCGGAAGCGGCGCGCAAGGAACTGGAGGAGGCAAACAAGAGATTAGAGGAGGCGACGGCTAGAGTAGCCTTCGCGGAAAAGCTATCCTGAGGAAAAACGTTCCCACCCAATAGTCAAGATGGGAAATCTGCTACACAAATCCCCAAGCTTTGGCTGTCGCGCATGACAAATTGTGGCTCGCTGTGTAGTCGTGTTTAGCTAGTGCAGCAGCATATCAGATCCAGTTTGTCATGCTGATTCGAGCATGACGAGTCTCAGATCACAACGAGAAAACGCCTTTCATGAGTCTCCGCATGAGAAACATTTTAAGCATGCGTTTTAGCATTACAACTCTGGGGTTGGGACGTTTTTACACAGGATAAAAGCAGCTGAAGAAAGCGGAAGATGAAGCGAGGTCGGCGACCGCAAACCGCTATCCTGTGCAAAAGTATCGTACTCGTAGTAATTGCAGTCCTGCAATACAAATTTTTTTCTCAAGGTAAATCTGCATGACAGATTTTATTTCTCGTGCTGAGGAAATTTGTATTGCATTTATACGAGTGCGATACTTTTGCAATGCATAACCGCGAAGCGGCGGAGGCCGCGCTTTTGGCCGCGCAAAAGGCACTAGAGCAGGCGAAAGAGGTGGAGTATTTGGCGGAGCAGGATTTGGAGGCCCTCAAACAGCGGATCATCGACCGGATCGAGGGCGAGAGAAGTTCCGCGGTGGGCAGATGGGGTGGCAGTGCACAGCTGTTTGGAACTACGAGCTTGATGATCGCGATTGGCTTAGTAGGGTTTGGCTTCTGGTGACGCAGTTGTTTGCAGAGTGTGATGTTGATGTTCCGTTGATACAAAACATTTTTTTTTTCCCATTGTTGAAATCGTTCCGATAACAGCAGGACCACAGTGAAGACGAACTACATGAATTTTGAGGCGACTTTATTAGTACCCTTATTCAGGCTTAGCCCATTTTTACATCCATCCAAACGTCAGTTTGGAAAAAAAAAATTGGACAGCACACCCAAAGCGATCGTGTTCGTATTTCCGCGAAGCCTCCCTTTTTCATTATTTTTTTCTACTTTTCGTTTTCTTGGACTTTGCGTCGTGGGTACGAAACACGCGCTGATTCTGGTGTCGGAAAGAACCTGAACCTCGGAAATCAAATGGCCAAAGTCTGCCCATCGTTTATTTCAATTTTTTCTTTCGCAGCCTGTACTGGCTTCTTGGCGGAATGGCATTGCAACGTACTACCTTTGTTTCGTTCCTCACTAGTAAATAAGAAAAATTGCTTGTTCTTGTCTCGCTTTATTTTGCGACGGCCTTTGCTCGCAACATCAGAAGTACATTACAAATCACCATGGCCTTTCCTGGTTTCGCGGTGGGATTAGGTTCCTCTGCCTCCACGCGAGCGCTCGACGGGTCACACTCGGTCTGTTTACCAAACGGTTCATCAAACCGGGTGGGGCCGGGCAAACTGATCGCGTCCGCCAGCCTGAAGGACGTGAGGCTTGGTAGCAAAACTCATGAGCTGTCTAGCAACAATGTTTACCCCAGAAGTAGTTCGACAACGAGGGTCAGTGCGACGAAGAAGTTTGCTGAAGCTTCGTCGGTGGCAAACGCAACTAAAGGCGAAGCACCGTTTTCAAGGAGAACACCGTCCGTCAGTGGCACGCCCAAAGAACATCAACGCACGACAGACTATGTGAACGTCCAAACAATGGCAGCTTCATCTTCTGCTTCAAGTGGACCGAATCGTGCTGCTGCGACACCGACCGCGCATACGATCGCACAAGCGCCGCAGCGGTTAACTCGACTGCAAATGACACGGAGTGTGTCTGATCGGCATCTGATGATGCTGTCATCTTCTACTTCTGCAAACCGGCCCTTTATTGGAGGTGCAATTTCTACATCATCTTCCACTACGTCTGCTTTTGCGCGGACAGTGCTCGCAGCATCCCCGTCTTCGTCGCAATTGCGCCGGCCGGACTTGCAGCTTGGGTCATTTATTTCAACCGCAGGCGCCACTGCAACTGGCAGCAGAGCAAACTCAAAAAAAGTGGCAGGGGTAGCGCACAGGGAAGTACCAGGTGCTGGTGTGCAAAATGTGAATCTCACGACGACGTTTTTGAGCAGCGCTGCTGTTTCTGGTAGTTCCTCGAAGACCGCTACAACGAACTCCTCCCTCGCGCAAAGCGCGATGAAGCCGCCGCCGCCGTTGCAGCTGAACCTGAAAAAAGCGCGGATTCGGCCGTTCGAGGAACGATTGGCGGATTTTTCTGCAGGTGGAGCGGAGAATTTTTCGCAGTCCAGCACGACAACCGCACCTGCCGGTCGTTCTGGAAGCGAAAAGAAGGCGCAAGGCCCGGGAGCAGAGGTGTCAAGCGAGGAAAGGGGGAAGGGTGCGACGTCGTCACCAAGTGAGGGAAAGACGGGGCCGGGACTCCTGGGAAGTGGTGGAGAAACGACTGCGAAAAAGAACGCAGAACCAGGTAACAAAATCGCGCAAGAAGATCATGAATTGATGAAATCTGAAGGTATGGCACCAAAATCCGCTCTGCCATCCACTTTCGGGAGCGCAAAACCGCTGTATGGTTCGTCGTTCATCCGCGCACGGGCAGGCACCGGCGGCAGCGTGGTCAAGGGAGAAAAGCCAGATGTGGCGCAGGTAAACAGTGCTGGGACTAAGGATATTCGAAACCTGTAGTGCACGACCTTTCTCAGATTCATTCGATGAGCATGCATGTCAAGAAGTAGTACAATCTACAGCAAAACCTACAACTACAAGTCCAGCAAGTGAAATTGTTCAGGTCGTCAAGGCTGTCGCAGCGAACACCATAACTGTAAAAAAGGACACAGAGGACGGATCTTTACTGCGACAGGAATTGCAAGAGCCTCACGGCGATGGTTTTCTGCGACCGGCAGAAGGTTGCTCATCCAGCATCGGAGCAGATCTTCACGCACTGGGGGAAGTAAAAGACCACCTTTACGAGGAAAAGGATAGCAGTGCCAGCGCGTTTCGCGAGTTGAGCGGTGCTGCCCCAGCTTCGTTTGGGAAGAGACCGCAAAGTACAGATGTGATTTTTTCGAAGATGAAATTGAATTTGAAATTTGACCCCTTGTTCGCTGTTGCTGCAGTTGGTTCTGTAGAAATGAAATCTTATCGTTACCTTCATCTGCAGGACCTCCACAACACCTCACCCAATCCGCGTCTCGCCAGCAGCTGCACCCGGATTTGCTCCTAGCGAAGTCTGCCCGCTTGCGAAAAAAGGTGTCCGCGGAGATGACCAAAGCGCGGGAAGCGAGTCGTTTTCTGGAGGCAGACTGCGAGCTCGCCGTGAAGAGGACCCGGTACGTGGAGCAGCAGCTACGGCAAGCGCAGAACGAGTTGGAAACGATTGCGAGCAGCAGTGCAGTTTCGTCGAATTATTGTGCGAAAACTACCAGTAAAGGTAACCGGCCAGTTCCAGGGGGTACCACGACCTCCAAAGGATCCTCGTCCGTAGGAAGCAGTGTGCGGGAACAAAGCTGTAGCGCCGCCGACAGCAGGACGAGAGCGGGAGCAGCCGTCGTGGTGCGCGATAGTACATCAACCAAAGCGCGTAGTGGGCAGAGAATGACGGCGACTTCTGCAAGTACTGCAAAGGAGGCAACAAACCTTTCCCGACGAAATTCGAGACGGGAGGGAGCTACTGTAGTACCTGCCGCTATTGGAGCTCGTGGCACATCTGTAACAAGTAAAACCTCGTCGTCCGCCGGAGGTGCTGCCAGGAGCAAAACCACCACTGCATCGAGGGAGGCTTCTAAGGCATCGTCGACTGTGCAAGACACGACTGAGAACTCCGCCTCCATTCGCTCCACAAATGCCAGAACTGCAAAAACCTCTCAGTCCTCTCACATGTTGCGTCGGCAGGAGCAGAAAGTCGCGAAACTGCTTGCTGACCTTCGCAAAGCCTCTGATTCGGAGCAATCTTTGCGAACGAAATTGCAGGAATCAGAACAAACGTACAAAAGGTTGGAAAGGAAATTTCAGCACTGCCAGGCCATCGCCACGGATTTGTTCTTGGGGACAAAAGTTGTAGCTGGGTCCGCGTCTGCCCCAACTGGTATTAATAACGCGGCCATGATGGCAAACGCAAGTCATGACCACCAGGCGTCAGCGAGTTTTTTTCCCGGCACTGTATCTGCATCAGCGAGCCACAGCCTCGTGGAGCCACAGGGAGTTCTTGCTGAAGGCGAGCACGACATTTTTGTTGACGAAGAGAGATATGGTTTGCAGCCAAGCCACAAAGCGGAGTCTGAAGTTCGTCCGGAGGCCTCGTCACAGAAGCGTGCTGCGGTTGCAGAAGTAGATCAGAGCCAAAAATTAGCGCAGGCTGGTACTGTACCAACTACAACGAGCTTGCAACGGGAGATGAGCAACTCCTCGGCCAAGAATCTCGAAACCAGCACGACCATGAACCTTGTCGACAGTGAGGCGAGCACCGAGAAGATAAAGTCGCGCTGCGTTGTCCGCACGACACACACACACTCCCTGAAATCCTTATTTGGGAACATTAACGAGAACCGGTTTATTGGGAATGCAACGGCGAATACGACAACATCGAATGGCGCGGTGTCCTCCTCATCGTCCCGTTTCATGAACAATAAAACCAACACACATTTCACCACCACCGCACACCACGCGCAGATGAATCATTGTAACCAAATTTCAACAACATCAAACACCTTCGCCCCGCCGCCCCGCACGCTCTATGCGTTCCAGCCGTCGCCCGACGATGAGCAAGAGCCACCGGAAGACTCGCCGCTGGACCCGACCGTGTTGCAATTTACCACGCCGTATCAAATGCAAAAATGTCTGGGTCTGGAAACTTGTGATGCTGGGTGGCGTCTCATGATGAGGCTACGAACGCTGGCTCAGCATGGCAAGTTTCTGAGCTCCTAGGTGTTGCCTATTCTGCATGACAAACTGCGCTTCTGCATCACAGCAAAACGGAGCTCATCTTGGGTAACGTGCATGACAGATTTAAGAGTCATGCCAGACAAGGAGCATGACAAACATGAATTCTTCCCGACCCAGATATTTTTACAGTTGATACGCCGGTACAGGCCAACCCGGATCCGCACTCGAGATTGGAGAACGCGCTGGCCAGTGCAGAGCAGCAGTTGCGAAAAACGAAGACGCGAGGATTTTACAACACCAATGTCAAGGCTACCTCGCCTGTTTTCTCGAATTAGAGCGCTTGGAGATGTGTTTGCCGAGGCCGCGAGGTTGTAGTTCATGAACTTGCTTGCTAGAAAATGAGAAACCATATTAAACCAACTACACGAGAGCACGGTCGCACCTTCACATCTGTGTGAGCGTGATCCGTTCCCGAGAGCGTTTAGTGATTGTGTTCTTTGTACCCCAACTTCTTCATTGTTGTCGCCGAATATTGTCGTAGTCGTTCACCTTTTATTTTCACTTTTTCATACTTGTTAGTATGAGTCCGGCAGTATACTATGAATGAAAATCCAAGGGATTCGGTGAACTGGTACTATCGTCAAAATGAAAATGAAAAAGCGTATGCATCCTTTGGAAAGAAGATGTTTACGTACACGATAAATTCAAAGATCTCCCTCAGCGATCTTTAATACGGATTGATAAATAATTATGATGGCGAGTAAATATTTACATGTTGTCACTCGTTGTCTCGGTCGGTCTGCAAAATAGATACTACGAATGTGACCACGCAAATAATACAGACAAGCGGATCTTCTCCCCTCTGTAGCTTTACCCACCGCAAAAAATTTTGATCTCGAAACGTCAAAAGTGGATCAATACAAGGTCTTCATCTCGAGCAGGTGGAATTCGGTCGTTGGGACTTCTGTAGAAGGCGCGCATTGAGACGCCTACTGCTCTCTGCCGAGCAGAGTAGAGAATTGAGATCTGCACGCTGCCTTCCGAGCTTTCTGCTCACCCGCCGAATGGCCAAGCATCAAAAGGGATAACCTACAAATGTCTTTCGGAACAACCACAGCAACACTCTTTTTTGGAGCGTAGTTTCGAAGAACGCGATCTGCGTTCGAATTGGAAGTAAAAGCGAAGGAGCATTTTCATTCTGCTTGCTGTAAGTAAACGAAAAACTGTGACTGCTAAACATATTCCCTTGCTAAATATATTCTAAACATATTCCCTTGCGAAAACTGTGACTGCTAAATATATTCCCCCTGCTATCCCTTGCTAAATATATTCTTTATACTGTCTTATCCTCTTTGCTATTTTTACTTCGTTTTCTGATTCATTGTAGAACAAAATTGGAAAACCCACAGCAAATCAGGGCCAGAAAAGAACGCTTTTATTTACTTTTACATCTCGCCTACAGATAACACGCTGCTCCTTGTGTCGAGCCGTTTCTTCAAGGCAGCGCGAGTAAGTGTTTTAAAAGAGCATAACTATGGCGTCCCTCTTTCGTCGCGTACTTGCCGCGGCCGGGGCTGGTATCTCTCTCCACTTGCGCAGAGAATTACTATTCAGCGCAGTCCTGCTGGGCGGGCGTGGTGCTTTTGAAACCTCTGGGATGAATGCCAGCCACTCTACTCGCCCGTTCGTGGTTGCTGTCCAGGTGCGGCCATCTTGGAAGCCAAGTTTGTGGCGGCCATCCCGTTTGTGGTTGTTTCCGGGAGGCGGCCCAAGCCCACTTACGTGCATGATAGACAGCAAGGATCTGGCGGGGGCAAAAGAAAACTTTTACGAAATGTTGCAACACGAGCGTCCTCGTCTACCCACGGAGTATGAGTACACGGAATTGCGAGACGCACTTTTCAAAATAGGGGATCGGACTGGTGCGCAGAACTTGTTCGATGCCGTGCAAAATGAGGGCGAGGAGTTTCGCAACCGCAAGGCCTGGGAAAGTCCGAAGAGCGGAAAACCAGAGGCGCAGGGTGGCGCGTCGCCGAAGCCGTGTCGCGAGCAACTGGCGGAGCCCTCCGTTTTTACGCCAGGGAACGCCGGAGCTGTGGGAAGAAGCGCTCCTCGTGCTGATGGAGATCCTCAGGGAAAAGCAGGGTGGAAAGGTCAGGAAGAGAGCATGCTGGCGCAACAGATGCAATCCGGCGAGTGGTATATCGGATGCGGCCGGCCGGAGCCGGGGACGAGAGTAGGCAAAAGCTTGCTCGCTAACCTGCATTCTAGTAAAAGATAAAGACTTTTTTGCATTTGCTTACCTCCTTCGTGGCACTTCGCGGGATTCTATTTAGCAGAATCCCGTGGCCATGAGGTGGATGAGGGTTAGGAAAAGGAGGCTTTATAATGTTGTTTGTGACGTTGCAATCCGTGTTCTGTTAATTTAAATTCGAAAGAATGACTGACAACTGAAATAAGGTAATGTCGAGGAGGGCTCCGAGGTTCGCGTTTCTCGTCCGGGGGACTTGATTTGCACGACCGTCCATGTCTTCGATCCACAAGGCCAATCGCGCAAAGTATTAAGCAACAAGCTCGCCCAGTATTGCGTGTTGGAAGGAGAGGAGTGCGTGTTTCATTCCGAGCGGGCAACCAGGGAAACCCGGAACGCTCTCATCCACATTCTGGAAATGCATGAGAAGGAAGCCTACCTTATGCTATTAAATGCCTACAGCGAAACAGGCGACGCGGTTGGCGCGCGACAGGTGTTGGAAGATATGAAGGCCGCGAAAATCGAGCCAGATGCGCGGACCTACAACTCGTTACTGGACGCCTACGGAAGAAGAGGCGACTGGGAGGGCGTGACAGACGTGCTGCAACAAATGAAGGCCGCGAAAATCGCGCAAAATGTCGCCACGTGCAACATCTTCGTCGCCGCGTACATAAAAGGCGGCGACATGGACAGCGCGCGGCTGGTGCTGGAGGAAATGAAGGACGCGGGCCCCGCGCCGAATGTGATCACTTACCACACCCTAGTGAGCGGACATGCTGACGCTGGCGACGTTGAGGGTGTGAAGGGAGTGTTGGAAGAAATGAGGGCCGCGGGTATCGTGCCAAACGCCGCCACCTACGACGCGCTGATGAATAAAGCGCACATAGAGAAATATAAGCGAGACTGCAGCGTTGCCCGCGAGGGTATCGAACAGGTCTTGCCGGGGCGGGGAGAGACCAGTGCAAAAGGGAAAAAGAAAAGGGGAAACTCTGTAGAACTAATTCCCAAGGCGGGAGATGTGCACGCCGCTTGGGGACAGCCGCCAGTGCGGAGTCAAAGTACGCCCCTAGGACGACAGAGACAACGCAAGCCTTCGGGCCCTCCATCGGCCCGAGCGGCGGCTGGAGAATCAGAGAGGCGCTCATCTCGAGGTCACCGCAGCCGCACCGCCGTTTCTTCAGTTCCGCCGGCCTCAAAAACAGGAGCAGATCATCCAGAACAGAACGACATCCGCCGAGAAAAGGTGTCCCGGTTTCGGGGAGCTACTCCTCGCCGGGGCCGAGGAAGGGGCCGAGGACAGGGCAGACGCTCGCCCTCGCGCCCGGTGCCTAAACGGCCGGCCGCTGCATCTGTATTTGTTGATGCTAGTTCGGCAGCTGGTGCTGGTCCGGGTGGAAGTAATTCCACAAATGGCGCGGCCGGGGTGGTGGAAGGAATACACGACCCGGCTGTCGGATTTTTTTGGGACAAGCAGCAAAATCAGGAGCCTTGGCACCACGACACTCAGCCTTGGCCGCAGCCTCCGCAGTGGATGACGAACGACAACTACACTGGTCCGCCCGCGTTTTATGGTTGTCAGGGTTTTCAGAATTGCATGGTGAGCGCTACTGCGGGCGACCACCACGACTACTGGAACCCTCGCGACGGTACAAGGACGCTTGGCCATTTTGTATGGGACGGCTATAATCGGGGCCTCGAAGGAGCGGCGCAGCAGCAGCTGGTGCAAGCGGGGGAGCCCGTAGGGGGTCCGCATTACGTACCGCAGGAGCAGCTGATGGAGAACCTACTAACCATTCTGACAACGGATCTTCCACCAAAAAAGCGAGAGTGGAAGTCTCACTTTGATGTTCCGCTTTTAACAGGAGCACTTTGTGAATACAGCCGGCAAGAGTGTGCCGATAGTGAAGACTGCGACGTAACGAAGGCGACGGCGCAGATGGAAGGGTCAGACGAGCAACTTCACACTTAAGGTCTGAATGCAAAGAAGCAAAACGCGGTCTCCAGCTGGTTTGGCTGTTTTGGTGCCGCCAGAGGCCTTATATCGATTTTTAGTGGGACGGCTCTACTTTGTTTTCCTTGTCTCTATAGCTCTTTTTTTCTATCTTGTAGCTATAGGCCACTTTTCTTTCTTTTTCTTGTTCTATTGCCACCGCGGATGGTATTGTCAAGCTAGCATGTTTATTCTAGCAAAGCGCCTACCTTTGGTGCCATACCATCCCGCTTCAGGAGTATTTTTAGCGAAAGCCCATGTCTTAAAACTTAAGCCTAAGCGTCTGACAGTTTTTGTCAATAAGAATAAACGCAATCATCATCAATTTCACACTTGCGCTTACCAATTTACTATCCAGCTTGCTTGGTACGTTATTTCTGTCTCTTTATCCCAAAGAACTGTAGATTGTAGAAAAAAACAGACTCCCAAGTTTTCAAAGGAAAAGGCTTCATAGTTCTTTCTCACTTACAGGACTAGAAAGCACTCTTGCCACCATAGTTCTTTCTCACTTACAGCACCACGTGAAAGTGGCAGAAAGATTCCCTCTCTCTTCAGCCTAGCGCCGTGGCAACTTCAGACCCAAAGTCAACAAAGCACTATTTTTGGAAGGCTCTAGTCCACGCACTATTTTTGGAAGTTAGCAAATGATCTGTAGTCCAAGCACTAGCTTTGAATTGAAAGGCTCAGTTTGTCAGCAGCAAGTCCAATTTTTAGAAATTTCAGGCTAGTCAATCTGTTATGCAAAATTATTCGAGCAAGCGAATGCGCTCATTAATGTCGGCAATAACGCGGAGGACGGAAGACGGGATGATGACAATTATGGAGACTATTTTGAACAACAAAGTGATGAGGTGGTGATGGAAGAACATGCTCTTTCTGAAGAATGCAAATCTGTGAACTCAACCAACGCAGTTCGCTGCCACCAAGAAAGTCAGTCGCATGCTGAGGAGGCGTCTCCTCTTGTTTGCGCGTTTTGATATGAACGCGAGGTCCTCATGATGCGGTCTGAAAATGACATCTCAAGATGCGCAAGCGGCCTGAAGCAAGATGGTCATCAATATCACTGCAATTTCGAAAATTCCGATGTACAAGGCTTGCGTCTCGTACGCAATAGCCTCAGTAGAGTAGAGCAGTCTTCATGTGTTCGCCCCGACGACCTGGAAGCAGAGTGCGTCGCTCCACCGTCTCCGTCCACAAAAGAGCGAAATGCGTCAAGAGGTGCAGTTCCAGGTACAGGTAGTGAGTGCTTCAGAGTGATTCGACTTCGAGCGTGCATGAGCCTCCGTCCTAATTTGTGTGAGAGTTTGCTTCCTGCCAGGAAGTTCCTGGTCGCACGGGGGAGAGCACACAGTCGAGAGCGCGCGACGCAGTTTCTGGAGGGAGAGATCACGTGGCTCACGATTGTGGCTCAAGCGCATCGACATGTTCCTCACGCACCAAGACCTCCGCCAACGGCTCAAGTGCAGCATCTCGTGGCGTCCGAAGCGTCCTGGTACTCCTGGAGAAGCTGTTAGTGGTTGTGGTTGTGGCGGTAGTGATGATTGCGCTTGCGTTTGCAGCTGCGCTTGGCATGAGGCCGAAGTCCGATTTTGTTGCTCACGCGACCATCTTCGATGACGATTCGCTGCTTCCCACCACAGCTACCGACGTACCTTGCGACGAGGAGGGGGCATGGGCATCACGCAAACGGGACACGAGGCGCAGATCACAACTCCTCCGACTAGTCTACGACGTTCTGAATCAGCGTGCAGCAAGCGATAAAACAGGCTTTCACACAGCAAAAGGGAGGGGCCACTGGCTGCGGAAATGGAGGAAGCACAGGAATGAGGCAACTGCAACAGGCCAACCCGGATCCGCACTCGAGATTGGAGAACGCGCTGGCCAGTGCAGAGCAGCAGTTGCGAAAAACGAAGACGCGAGGATTTTACAACACCAATGTCAAGGCTACCTCGCCTGCTTTCTCGAATTAGAATAGATAGAACATTGGGAGATGTGTTTGCCGAGGCCGCGAGGTTGTGGAAAGTTCACGAACTTGCTATAAAATGAAAAACCATATACCAACTACACGAATTCACGGTAGCACCTTCAGATCTGTGTGAGCGTGATCCGTTCCCGAGAACGTTATGATTGTGTTCTTTGCGTTTGCACCCCAAAAATTTCTTCATTGTTGTCGCCGAATATTGTCGTAGTCGTTCACCTTTTATTTTCAGTTCGCAGAACAGTAGCGTCAGCGTGCATTTGAAGAGTCTTCTTTGCGTTTGAGGCGAATAGAATTAGAAGCGGTGGAACTGTGAAGCGAGAAATATCGCGATCCTTTCTCCCGATTGCGCAGACAAAACTTGAGTTGATACGGAAAGTGTCAAAGCGATGGATTGTGGTAAGGTGCACTGGTTCTGATTAGATTCTGAACTGCAAGACTTTGAGCGGGGCGAAACCGAATGTCAAAGAAAAAGGCTGACGATAGGTGTTGGGGCAATTACGCAAGAGTCGCGAACATTTTCGCTCTTGTTGTTTCCGTCTCGTGCTACAATTTCAATCATAGAAAACCAAAACCTAAGAGAACTACAAAGAAAGAATTTCCAGCTGTAGAGTGTGGACGATCTCGCGAAATCGACCTAGACTCAGCTGAACACGACAAAAAAAATCACGTGAAAAATGAACCCAACGTTTCAATCCTCGGTGTTTGGCTCGGGGCCTGCGCCGGGCCCAATCCCGGGTGGACCGATGACGGGGTCAAATCAGGCAAGCTCTTCGCAACGGGTAGCCAACATGCAGACTTACCAATCCAGCGTGTTTGCGGACAACTCGCCGAAACGTAAAGGGCTATAGCTAATAAAAATCACTAATTTTTAGTGCTTTGCGTGCAAGGGAAATCAAGTTGGCTCCTCATGATTTGTATTTGGCACGACAGAGCGAGAGGAGCTTACTTCTGTCTGTGCGGCTGCATTGATTCTGGAAGATTTTCTACTTTTCCGTCCGCATGATATTATTAAAGTCCGATCTGAAATTGTGACAAAAAACAGGAAACGTCGCGACGCGTCCCACATCTAGCGGCGTCACCCGAACGACGAACAACATTTTTACTGAGCCGCAACCTGGCTTGAATGAGCCAACCAGCATGCACGCCTGGTTCGGAAAGGGCAAAAAGACGGAGGAATGTAAGGACTGAGTTTTTTTAATACAACCAATTGCTGTTTGCAACACATCAACAAGTTTACGCTTCGAAGCGTTTTGCGTATGACAAACGGAAATCTTCACGAAATCTATCATGACAGCCTGCCGTTCCGAGTTCACGGGCTACGTGAGGTCCGTAGACAAGGACAAACTTCAATCCGAACTTCTCTCTTCTGACGGGCACGCAGCCCCCTGCCATAGGAGGAAACCCTTCGCCGACGCGCGCTACCAGAGCAACATCAGGACGCTTGGCGCCGACGAGATGCCGAACGTGGAAACGAAACTGGACCGACACCTGGTGTCCGATGGCGTCAAGGGGAGTCTGCGCATGAGCGCGAGCCCACTCCGCGGGGAGAGGCAAGCGGCGCAGCAGGCAGCAGCAGTGCGGGAGCCGATCGATATTGCGCCAAGTTTCAGCGAAGACTCCATGACGTCGATCTACTATGCAATAAAAAAAGATTGTAGCTGTAAGTTTGTGTTGATGCGCTAAGTACATGTGTTAAGATGATTGCGTCTCATGCTGGTCATGCATTGCAGGACCAGGAGTCAACTCAAGCGCGGTTTCACGTGCTATTTGCGCAAGACAGGTTTTTGCTGTCATGCCAAACAGATTTGTAATGCTGGCCAGCCAAAATCAAAAAGTTACACCTACGATCTTTTTTTCTTTGATTTCTACCCGAACGCGACGAGCATACACAAGAAGAGGACGGTACACAATTTAATTTGATTTGTGCACCACGAGGATGAGCATGCATCAGAGAAAATGCTTATGCTGCATTGCATGCTGGGGTAACGACCACAACAATTTTTCGTTTCAAAAATAATCTCCTCAGGTGAAGCACGAACACACCCCATACGCTCACAGCGAGGAGTTTACCATGCTCAAGCAAGAAGTCCGCGACTTCAACGACGGCGTTCCGCCCTCCATGCTCAGTGGCAGCTATGCAGCAGGAGGGTATTTTGTAGTTTCTATGTTTTCCACTTTCACTCTCAGAAGTTCACCTCAATCCGCATGCCATGGTGTCATGACTGTTGGTTGATGTGGGCTTTTTTGGCACCGGGGGTATCTATTACTTTGTCACAGCAGCGCCGACCCCTCACCATCCCTCCGCGGCGTCCCGCATGGCTACCAAGACTATTACAACCCAAACCTGGTGGAACGGAGCACGTTGTTAGACCATAACCCGACGCGATCGAGCGCGCCGGTGGAGTCAGAGTCGTCGAAAACGGGAAAAAAGCTGATTCCGCAGCCGGAGAGGTTACAGGGCAACCCGGACGCGCTGATGCACGTCGGACGTATTACTTATCCGATTCGCTTAGCCTTAGCCTTACTAATGTTGGTGCAATCAAATTTTGGGTCTACTTCGCATGACAGACGCATTAGGTTACTTTATGAAAGTCTAGCATGACAGGCTGCAAGAACAGTAGAGACTTAAGAAGAAAAAACGCATCAGATGGCCTCGGCAGCGGGCCGGAGGCGGTACCGAGAAAAAACTACCATCTAATGGTCCACCAAGCCCCCTTGCGCGGCGACTACTCCCGACAAGTCATCACGCGGTACGAGCAGAGCCCAGCGAGCAAGGGACAGCAGGATTTGTTTCACTAGAAAACCGGTCTACTTGAAATGCACCAAGCTGCGGGAGGTGGTCCAGCAGCGAGCAGTACAGTATAATAGATACGAAAAATATTCATTGTCACGACCAAGCGAAGTATAGAACGAAGTAGTTGTGCTACTGGATCAGGCTCACTGACAGCCTGAGCACAGACAAGAAACTCAGCCAACAGCCGGCACTCTTCGCTGCGTGCCTTGCAGTTGTACCTGAAACAATAAGAAATGAACGAGAGGAATGAAAATTAGAGATTTATGCCATAGCTGCCATGATGAAACGATAACAGAAGATTCATTCTGTGCCTATCGTTACGACCATCGTTTCAGAAATTTCACACTTGTTACAAGCGCCTGATAGGGCCTCGTCGTCTAGCGTAAACTAGAAATGATTTTTCCCGCACCGATAATTGCATATTCCTTTTTTCATGGTTTCCGTCCATCTGCCGACCGGATGACCGTTTTATCTGAAAACAGAAGAAGCCTTCTACCTCCACCATCGTGGAGGAACATTAGAACACCCTACAAGAGCGTATAAAAAACATTTAAGTGAAAGCACGAATCGGAAAAGAAATGAACCCAACGTCAGAGCAGTAACCAATGAAAAACGGAGCGGAATTATGCTCCTTGCAGCCACCTCGCTGTTTTTTTACAAAGCAGTGACGAATATAAGATTTTTGGCAAGAAGACAGCAACAAGGTTGTGCCTTTTGCTATTTTTGCGCAGTGCATGTCAACGTCATGCAAGATAAAGAGCACATTTGTCTGTTCGGCCAGTCGTATTTCTTCGTACTCTGTAGCCGGTTGATGCGCGACCTTTTTGATACACCTGAGCGAGTCGAGGGATCGAGGGCTTGTGCTAAATCGATGGTCTTCCGCCGTTAGTGCCAGCATTTTTTGCCATTCTCAGTAAAAAATTGAACTTTGAAATCCGATGTTCGTATCGAAATTCTTTTCAATTTTCTTGCAGGAGAAATGGTGCCCCCCAGCACGAGGAAATACGAGCAAATCAACCTTGTTACTGCAAATTGGCACGACCGCCTAATGGAGTCAAAAATAAAAATGTTAATATAGAAGCTGATACAATTACAACAGCCGCACGAAGACCGTCTCTCTGTTGTACAACACCATTAAAAAAGAACCCGAAAAACTAAGAAATCATGCAACACCTCGGACGTCGTTTGTCTGGTTTGCAAAAAGCAGCCTCGTCCTCCTCGTCCAGTCGCTCGTTCTCAACGTTGGTCGTGACCGCAGGCGACGCGCAGGCTGGACTCGCCCCGGCCACACAGCACGTGATTTCCGCCGCCAAAGTATTGGGGAACGACATCAGCTTCTTGGCGACCAGTAAGGAGGCAGCGGAGAAAGCCGCGGCCTACGGGGGGAAGACGTACTTGGCAGAGGGAGCAAGGACGGCGGATGCACTGTATATTTTTATAGACTATATTTTTATAGACTATAGACAGATAAGGACTTGACTCAAAAGCTGTAGAGGAGAGTTGCGAAACCCTTAAACAGGCTCTAAAGTTGCGGCTCAACCTGCAGCAAACCTGGAGCAAACCCCTAGGGCTTTTAGAAATGGCGCAGCTTTCTACTCGCGAATGCGCACGCTATTCGACCCAAAAGATGGAGGTCGACCCGTAGGGAACAAGCAAAAATCACGAAAAGCGCGACACTTTGGAAGCGCTGAACCTGCATGCTATTACGACAAAGCCTGGAGCTTTTCTGGGGCTCGAGCTCTAGAGCTTTGCATATATTTGCGCTCTTATTTTTCGAAAGCGCGTGCTGCTGTGCGAAATATTTCCGATAAATTCTACGACTTGGGCTGTAGGGGTTCAGCGCGATGAGCGACAAAGAAACCCCTGGGCGCTGCAAAAATAGCCCGAGCCCTACACGCAGCGACAACCCCCGCGCTCAGAAGAGAGCCCCTTGTCGCCTTCAATATGCAAGCGCCCCTCGCCCAGTGTGGTGCGCCCTGCTGCTGGTGGCGGCAGCCCTTGCCCCTGCGTGCAGGCACCTGCCACGTCGCCCTGGCAGCATTTCTCGCTCTTTGCGTTGGGTCCTGCCCCTCGCAGTAACTCTTGTCCCTCGCAGTAGCTCTTGCCCCTCGCAGTAAGTCTTGCCCCTGCGCATACGCCTTGCCCCTGATAGGACTTCTTGCCCTTTGTAGTACTAGCACCCCTTGCCCCTGCCTCGCAGAACATCTCGCCCCTGCAGGCACATCTTGTCCCTGATAAGGGAGCAAGAGCCACTCACACGGCGCAGAGTTTTAAAAACCACGATCACAAACTTGGCAGAGGGAGCAAGGACGGCGGACGCACTGTATATTTTTACATTATGCCTTGGACGGTCGTTAGCGTACAGAAGGGTGAATTTGCAGTGAATTTGTATTGCATGACTTGCATTTACTTCAAAAGAGAAGTGCGCTGCGTGGTAAAGGGCTGGACACGAGCCCAAGCAGCTCACGCAGCGTGAAGGGCTGGTCGGCGCCAGGTGGCACTTGCAGCACCGAAAAAAGCGGTCTTACGGGGCCCGCCGGACCGTGTAGTGCATAACCAAAGAAGGTGGATCGTGGGGCACTTGTTCATCTGCGCGTTCACCTCAGAAGTTCCTCTCTGAAATGGTCGAAAGGGAGGGCGACGCCTGAACACAGGGGCACGAGTTCAACGCGTACGCTCTCGCGAGTTGTGGTTTGGAATTGGATATCTGGGAGTAGCCTCGGGTGGAAGGGAAGGCACGACTCGGCCGCGGGCACTAGTTTGCTTCGCCTGCTGTGCTCGGCTTACAACTCCCCAGGTGTTTTTTGCCTCCGGAGCAAGTCTTATTCGACGTGACCCCCAGGTCAAGAATTCCCTGGGTGAATTTTCAGGCTTTTTGTTTTTGCGACACTTTCTGGAAGCCCCAAAACCCGGAGTTTCTCATGCGCCAGCGCATTTTGAACAGGAGCCGGAAGACAAAATTCACCGGCGTCCTTTCCAAAATTCACCCCAAAATTCACCGAGCGCCACTTTTCGACCGTGATAAGCAAAGTTTAGCGCAGAAAAGTGCTCAAAAAAACGCACAAGTAGACCCTGGGAAGTGGGGCCGAGGGGAAAAGACAGGCGCCCGCTGTTGCCCTTAGCGCCTCTACATTCTGCCGAAAAGGCCTGGAGAGTTCACGCGCCTGCCGGATAGACGCGCCAAAGCTCTCGGCCGGGTCCTTTTCACTTGGCAGAGGGAGCAAGGACGGCGGACGCACTGTATAATTTTACAGTGCTTTGTTTTGGTCCTCTCGTGGTTTTTAAAACTAGCAATAGAGTATGTTCGGTTTGATGTCCGAAACGGAATCTTCTCCACTCGGAACTGTCATGCTTGTAACAAGTACAACGAAGCCTGCCAATACTACTAATAAATACAACAGCGCCCCTGTGATAGCGGACCTGCAAAAAGCACACGGCTTCAAGCACATACTCGCCGCCTCCGGAGATGTTGGAAGGGACTGCCTGCCCCGGGTGGGCGCTCTGCTCGACGTGCAGCCCGTGAGCGACATTTTGGAAATTTTGGGCGACAAAAAGTTCAAAAGACCCATGTACGCGGGGAATGCGATAGCCACGGTGGAAGTCACGGACGACGTCGTTTTGGCGACCGTAAGACCAACTGCTTTCCCGCCCGCGGCTGCAGAGGGAGGGGGAGGTGCTGAATAGTAGATGTTTCTTGGTTTTCGTGATCTACTTATGTTGAATCAATTTCCTGTTTGCTCCATCCAAGCACCTGCTCCTCACATGATGGTATGATAAATGATGATGAGCGCGCTGTTCGTGTTCTTGCAGTTTCCAGCATGGCAAGTTCGACGATTCTTGAGCCTCACACGTACATATAATATATATTGTTACAACTACAGGTGC
This sequence comes from Amoebophrya sp. A120, assembly GCA_905178155.1. Classification (NCBI taxonomy): domain Eukaryota; class Dinophyceae; order Syndiniales; family Amoebophryaceae; genus Amoebophrya; species Amoebophrya sp. A120. Next base: position 1,208,929 of record CAJINV010000005.1, read on the forward strand.
TATCGAAGACGTCTCCGTCCCTTCCTGCAAGTCCGAATTTGTCTCCGAGTCCACGAAAACCGACGACAAGCCGCAACTCGGCTCTGCGAACGTCGTGGTCGCTGGTGGCCGAGCCTTGCAGTCATCGGAAAATTTCGACAACGTTTTGCAACCGCTCTGTGACAAGATGACGGCGGCGATGGGCGCCAGTCGAGCGGCCGTAGACGCAGGGTATGTGCCCAACGACATGCAGGTAAGCGTAAGTAAGGAACATAGGCTCGTGCTGTCAACATTCTCAAAACGTGTAGGAGACAGACGCAAACATCCTCATCCCCTACATGAAAATGCATTTAATTTTACGGAGCAATCTTCTGAGGCGGGTCTGAGTTGTCTCATCAACCACATGATATGCGCGGTACTTACATCAAATCTATCAGGTGGGCCAAACCGGGAAAGTTGTCGCCCCGGACTGCTACGTGGCGGTCGGAATTTCCGGCGCCATCCAACACCTCGCGGGAATGAAGGACAGCAAGACCATCGTGGCGATCAATAAGGACCCCGATGCGCCGATTTTTTCTATTGCGGACTACGGACTGGTAGCGGATTTGTTCGAGGCGGTTCCGGAAATGACAAAGAAAATCTAACCTGGTTTTTTTGATAAATAAGGCAAAAAAATTGATATTTGCGAGCGAATTCTTTTGTGTAAAGATGAAGTTTTTTTGTGTCCAGAGCCAGACTTTTTTTCTGCACCGCGTGCAGCAGCCGTCAACGGAATATGGATCACGACAAATGCGCCTCACCATGGGCGTTGGGGGCCGCCCGCAAGGAGCGGGTGTCCTCGGGAAGCACCTGTGCATACACGCCCAGGAACCCACGACGGTAGGATAGGATACGGCACTGCTGTGTCGTCCTGCACCCCCCCCGCGTATGCAGGTCCCAAGCCCGGCGATCCTGGGGCGGAAACTGGGGAAATGCCTAAGGGATCTTGGTTTGGCAGCAATCATACTGTAACACCATAGACCTAGAGTAGTAGACTTTTTTTCTGCAGCTGTACAGATTCCTTGTAAGAGTTGCGCAGACGGACCACACACGCCAGCTCATTTGACGTCGTGGTGGTTAGGGGAAAAACCCATCTACCTTTCCGGCACGCGTGCTCTGGGCTGGGCAGATGAACCATAGTTTTTGAAGAAGGCGAGAGCTCATGGAAATCCTTATCATAAGGATTTCCCATAATATGGGACTTCTTCGCTCATTGTGTACAAAAGTAAATTCTTTGCGTCGATGATTAAATTTGATTTGACGAGAATCGACTTGCAATATTCATATTTTTGCGTTGCTTGAACATCAGCAGGGGGTCAAATGTGTTTCCCACCACGCTCCTGTTCAGCCTACCCTCCCACGGAGCGTACTAAGTGCGAGAGATAGAGGGCATCTGCAGTTCGGGTTTTCCGGGAAAGAACACACGTCGTGAGAGCTCCTCAGGTGCGTTCCGGAGCGCGAGTGAGAGGGTATGTAAGGGCAGATGATGCTCACCGTACTTTTGGCGTCCTGTTGTTCTGCTTTTGTGCGGTGCAGCTGCGAGGTCCATTTTGGCGTGTATTGACACTTTTGTAAAACACGAACAAAGCAAACACGGAATACATAGTAACCATTTGCATTATGGATATGGCCTCCCCGATTACAAAGAAAGACGACGCAGTCCGTCGGAATGTCCCCGAAGTCGACGCCTGGCAGGAGCGGGTCCGCAACCCGCCGCCGCCTGACCCCGTGCGAGACAATTTTGCGGCGGCGCACATCCTCGAAACTTTGCAGGAAATCCAGGTGGTGGGCGAGGAGAAGATTCAGAAGCAGGAAACCAGGGAGGCGAGAAGAAAATCTTTGGAAAGGTGGACCGACGAGACGCTAGGCCCGCTGCAGAAGTCCCCCATCATCGGGAAAAAATTGCGGATTGGCAATAGCAGTACTTCTGCTTCTTCGCCTTCACGACACGGGCAACCGCAACAGATGGTGAAGCCAGGGTTTTTACAATCCAACACTTCCAGCACGGGAGTACCACGATCACACGATCCCTTTTTAGCTGGTGGACCCAGTGTGAGTAATGTAAATACAGCTACCGGTAGTTCATCTCAGCCCGGTGCGGGGAAGAAAATCAATGACCACGTGGGGAACGTGATCGACAGTGTGGAGTTCCTGCAGGACCACGATCGAGTTGCCACGGGACATTCTTCGAACAAAGTGACGCCCTCCGCTACCCCGCCGTTGCAGGAGTCCAGGACAGCCTCGAAAAACAGCACGACGCAGTCGTCAAATGTGGTTAAAGATGACCACAGTAGAAGAAGGAGCAAAACGACCGCGTCGAAGGACAGCGCGACTGGATCGGCGACTGGAAAGAACAAGACAAAAAGTAGAAAAAGCAGGACGAGCAGAGGCAGTCGGGACAGCAGAGCGAGTGGTGACGATGAGGACGAAGATTTCGCGCCAGCCGGTGTGGACAACCTGCTGTTCCGCGACGACACAAATTTGGAGCAACTCGACGCCGATCACCCGTTTTTAGACCGGAATATCAAAGTTGGCGACAGCGTCGTGATTCATCAGCGCACGATCGACAGTAGTCCGAGCGGCTCCGAGGACTTAAACACAGAGGAGCTCGGGTCGGAGGACCATGCGGAGGTTGGTGGTCCTCACGATTATGCCAATGCGGCCACCAGAGGACCCAAGCAAAAAGTCATGTTTGTGCCCGGTGCGAAGGAGGAACATGCTGGCGTCGGGTCGTTTCGGAAAGCGGCGATGCGGGTCCGGGATTCTGTCGTGAATCTACCCGTTTTCGCCAAAGTCGCCCAGATGCGACGCAACCGGATGCAGAAAGAGGAGACAAAGGACCATATTGGGGTCGTGCAGGACTGGCGGGAGTTGAATACGTCGAAAAAGGACCACAAGAGTAAACCCGCAGTGGATGTAAGAGACTTGCACATGCACGAGAAGAACACAAATCCCTTGTCGGATTTCGTTTCCTGGGTGGGTGGGGTTTTCTCCTCGAGCAGCTCAAAGCACCAACTCCAGTACGACGAAGACGGTAACCCGGTGGTTTTCGGGCAGAACGGGGCGTTGCAGGCGGGAGAGACGCAAGTGCAGCAAAACCCGGTTACCGGTTCGTGGTCGTTCAAAAAACACGCCGAAGAGCTGTTCGGAAAGAAAAAGAAGAAAAAGAAACGACGACGCGCGAAGTTGCTGATGCCGAGATTAAACGCGATCGCAGGGTCGAACAAGCAGAAGCAAATGATGCGGAAAACTTTGTCGGATACAGACATTTACAGCAATTTGAACAACCACAAGGAGAACGATAACTGGTCGGAATCCAGCGAAGACGAGGAGGACTCCGACAATTCCTCCGCCCAGTCGGTGAAGCTGAAAAAGAAGATGATCAAGTATGACCCGGTCAGTTGCTACAATCTCAAACGTTACAATAGAATCTGGAAGGCTGTTATGCAAGAGGTGCATTATCTTCTACCAAACTCTCATAGGATTGCCCATAACAAGTTCCGGAGTGCCAAACCGCACTACAATCGGGCGAAATTTGTATTGCAGAAAGTGGAATGCTGTCCGAGTCTGTCATGCTCGTCAGGCAAGACAAGTTTGATTTGGATTTCTGATTCTATTGTAACGTTTGAGATTCATTGTAACGTCTGAGCAAGCCATATCAAGGTCCTCGTTAAGCAGCAGGACAACGCGAAGACCCACCCGCACTACAAGGTGTACAAGTGCACGTGTTACAGTTGTACGGTGTGGGCCGCGTTTGCGTCGTTTTTCCTGATTTTCGGGGGCATTTTGTACTTCACGTCGATTTATGCATTGCAAATATGTCTGGGTCTGGAAGAATGCAAGTTTGTCATGCTTGTCTGGCATGAGCCTTAAATCTGTGTTGCGTGAGCAGGAAAAGGGCCCCTTGCCTGTCAGGCAAAAACGCAGTTTGCCATGCGGAAAACGAAACACATGGCGCATTATAAACTTGTCAACATGCTTGGCTGCGCATTGCAGTGCGCCTGCCATTCACAGATTTGCATCACAAGTTTCCAGACCCAGACATTTTTGCATTTGATACGATTTTGCCGTCGTTGCGGTTCATCTACAACGAGTACGGGACCGCGGAGCGGATAGAGGCCCAGTTTGTCCACTTTCTCGAACATATACTGTGCAAAAGTACCGTACTCGTAGTAATTGCTATCATGCATGACAAATATCCCTTTTTAGGCAAATCAGCATTACAAATTCCATTTTTCTTCTTGAAAAAATTTGTGATGCAATTTATACTAGTACGATACTTTTGCAATGCATAGAACAGTCGTCGTTTGACGTGGTGGAAGTCTTGAACCAGGCGGTGCAACAGGGACTGTACAAGGAGCCCCTGCATTTCCAACACCTCGACTGGCTCCTGACCCCCTTGCTGCAGCAGCGACGAGCGGGGGTGAACCGGTTGGAACTCGGGTTTCTGGGTACCCGGAAACCGGTCACGGAACACGGAATCATTTTCCGGAAGACCGGACCCTTAGGGCACTTCATTCTGCAATCTGACATGTACCCGAGCTGCGTTTCCATCGGCGCCTTCGGCTGCGTTCCGGACATGAAGATTCCGCAGCGGAGCTGGTACCAGCGGTTGACAAAAATCTCCTTCGAGAATCTGTACCTGATCTACCCCTTGGATTTGTTGACGATGAAAGTCAGCCCGGAAAACTTCGAAATGAGCAAGCAGTCGATTGTCAAGATGAACGAGTGGGACTGGTTTCGGTACGTTTTGGCGAAGCAGGACATCAACGAAACGAGTATGGTGAGTAACAACGAAATCAGAATTGACGAGTGGAAGCTCGCCTACGAGGAGTGCCACGCTGCCGCGGCTAGCGGCGACTTCTGTGACGCGGGGGGCAACCCTTTGGTGGCTGTTTTCAACAATCCGCTGAATGCGATAATAGGTGCACGAGCCTCGGCCTCGGGACAAAGTGGTAGTGGAGGGTCAACATCTGCGACAGGTGTGAGCTCCGCGACAGTCAGTGCTTCTGCTTCTTCAAACAGTACTGCAATTATGATCTCATCTGCCAGCACCAGCAGCACCTCCACTCTTACTACGACCGCTCCAGCACCTCTGCAAGTGTTGAACACGACACCAACCTCGACTACCACGATAACCTTAACCATTCCCTCCTTCCCCAACGTCGTCGACGGGTGCTTCACTGCTTACCAAATCACCGACAACTACTATTACAGTGAAAATCTCCCCACTCCCAAAGTTGCAATAACTTGTGATGCGAAGTTTCCAAATGAAAACCTTTTGCCATGCATGAAAGGAGTATGAATCTTTCTGATGCAGAGTCTAGGCGTATGTAGCATCGCTTGCATGAGGACAAGCGCCGCTCTTGCTGGGCTCGTTTGCAATACAGATTTTTGCTAATCACGATTGAAAATTTGCAATGCTGATAGATGCAAGAGGGCGAATGTTTCGTTTGGAAAGGTTTGCAATACTAACAAATGCTCCCAAGTTCTGGGTGGGGGGCATTTTTCATTGTAATAACTACCTCTATTTCCATTTCAAGCACGACCGGAGCGAGCACCTCTACGTGATCGACCCACCATATGGAACGGTCAGGATTGAAATTGACAAAGTTGAAAAATTTGTGATGCATAAAATCGATACCAGTTGGAACCCCAATTCTTCTCGGCGCATGACAAATTTTGGCACCGTCTGAAGCCAGTTTATCATGCTGCTTAGGGACAGACGGCGTCTTTTGTCATGCTACTTTGGCAGCCCGCCTATCGCAGACCCCAAACAGGCTGACAGTTGGCCTCACTTGTCATCCCTGCAAGAGAGGCGCTGCATGCCTTGCAATTTCTGCATGAGTAACTACTTATTTCAACTTTGTCGATTTCAATCCTGGCGCTTCCATACACCGGAATCCTGTTACCGCAGCGACAGCGGCCAGTTATCAAAAGGAAAAATCCCCCCACCCCATACTCAAACTAGAAATTTGTGATGCAGATTTGTGGCCACAAATCAGCTTTGTTATGCTAGAAGGGAAAAGATGCGGACTGTAGTGCTTGTTGGTGTGGGAAAGCCTTGCATCTTCAGCATGACAGGGGGCAGCTGGAAGTGGGAAACAGCATGACAAATTGCCTGCAAAAGAGGCCACAGCTGCGTCTCTTGGCCTTCTAGCATTACAAATCGATTTGTGTACTCAAATGCAGCATCACAAATTTCGTTTTCGATATGGGGAGGGGGGATTTTTCCTCTCAATACCAGTCCAGGGGCATCAACTGGGAGGAGCAAACTATCGCGAGGCAGAGGGCGTACCTGCAAGGTAGTTTCTTTCACACTTGAGATTTTTTGGCTTTATTGCTGAAGGAAGTGGTCATGTGCTGATCCTGATAGACATAGATATGCGCGCAAAGTTGGATTTGGTTTAACGAGTAACAAGCGTACTTAAGTCAATCCCTAAGTCCTATCAGGTCGAAAATGGCAGCGTCGCATCTATTTCGAGTGGAACCAGGATGGCCCGGATTTCGTGTCCACGTCCGGCACGCAAATAGATCTCTCCGGGGATGCGTTCAAATTTTCGCCCGCTATGGGTTTGACGTTCAAGCTGGAGTTTCCGGACGCTCCGTTGGACCCAAATTTGCAAAATCTGAACCTCGCGGAGATGCAGGTCACCCACATAATTGGTCGGATTTCCGTCGATTTGACCGGTTGCAGTTCCTTCATGCGGGACCCGTTTGTAGATGAGTATTTGGGGGCAGAATCCAGTGCCGCCCAGGTGCGGGAGGACTTCGAAGCGTTCATTGTGGATAAAGGCGGAAGAATCGTCTGCGCGCGGTCGCTAGACGACCAGGTGCGGAAAGTGGACAACAGCGGGAAAAATACTCAGTTGCAGTTCAAGAAGATCTGGGAATTAGCTCACTTCAAAGACGATTTGGGATTGTCTCCAACCAGCTGGGCGCTGACCGTTGCGAAATTGGACACCATTCCAACCTTACCGCCGCTCTCCGGCGGGATGGTGGGAGTGCGGAGCAAAGTCGACCAGTTTGAACTGCCGAACTACGCGAACGAATATGAAACAACCACTTCCGCCTCCAGCTCCGCGGAGCTGGACCACGAGGACGCGAATTTAGGGCCGCTCGGCTGGGGCTCCCCCTTCGTGATCCGGCGGATCAGACACAGTCGCATGGCAGGCTTCTACGTCGTGACCCGGATGACGACCGCACCCTTTTCCTCCACTGCAAGCGGGATCGCCGCGGTGTTCATGACGCTGGTCATTCTGGGGGGTTCCCCGTTTGTGCTCTGCTGTTCCATCGTCGGGTTATTCGCGATCCGGGATGTCGCTATCTACAAAAAGGAAACGCAGAGGCAGCGCGCGTTGTTGGAAGCGAAAGCAACGTTGGAAGCGGTGGCCGCGGCGACCGGCGGTGGGGGAACGGCGGGACGGAACTTGAACCAGACGGAGGTCGACGATGCGAAAATGATCGAGGCGGCAGCGTTATGCACTGCAAATAATATGTCTGGGTAAGGAAGGATAGGAACTTGTGATGCGTCCTGTGGATCACACAAATATCTGTCTTACGTGATTAACAAAAGACGCCGTTTTCTGACCACCATTAGAGGGAGTTTCTCATGCAGGACAGGCATGATAGAGACCTCGCAGAATCTTTCATGCTATGTACTGCATTCCCGACCTCATGGGGCATGGAAATTCTGCATGACAATTTCGTATCCTTCCAGACCCAGACATACTTGCACTTGATAAGCGTGATGGAGAAAATGGTGATCAAGATGTCCAAGCGAGCGAAAAGCGGGGGTGAGGTCGGTTGGATGGGATAGGTGAGGACGTATTGATGGAAAACATAAAGAATCAGGCTAGTGGGCACAAATGCTGGCTCGTACTACGGTTTTTTTCAACACCTTTCAAGTTCAAGGTGACATGTAGTGTTTTAGTGAACTTTCTACATAGAACAGGAAACCGAATAAACAGGTTTTGACTCTGAGTTTTTTACATGAAGATACCCTCAAGCAGTGTGGTTAAAACAACATAAAAGTGTAGCTGTAGCGCAAAATAGAGGCAGAAAATGCTCGATCAAATAAAAAGAAAAAAAATGAAGGAGAGTGCGGGAGAATTCAAGTTGGTATCTTACTCGTGGTTGTGGTCGCAAAGACCATGCGGGAAATAAAGACGAATGAGGCCTAACTCAGTTTCAGAGCAGATGACCATGTTGCTGGATTTCATTGCACCACACAGGAAATAAAGCCCAGCCGCTTTCTTGTGTACCGACTCTTATCTTATCCCACTGCGTAAGAAGGTGTTAGTGTTAGTACCACTGATGAAGATGCAGTGAGATAGCATGCCAAAGAAAACGCGCTGATGTAACTAACGAGGGAGAAGGGAAGCGAGGAGCTCATGGCTAGTTCATGCGAATCTATATCCTGGCCATAGCCAGCAAAGAAACGATCCAAACAAAAGCACTCTTCATATGTCTTCTTTCAGTAGCCGTTGTTAATAAACACACGACGGTCCGAGTCCGTATACGTATAGGCCCGTAGCCTTTATCCACATCAAATTCCCCGTACACGTACAAATGGATGCTGTTTATTCTGCATGCAAAAAACTGGCCTTCAATGTCAATCCTAGTCAGGAGCATGTCAAGAAGTGGAACACTCTAAATGAGCGAAATTTGTTCTACATTTTGTTATATTGTACGGGTGCGGGGAATGGTTGCAATTGCATAACCCACGACATCTTCAGGGCTTGTCTTGCCGAACATGATGATAGTCCTGTTCTGCTCACAGGAAATACGTTCGTTCCTGATCAGTGCAGCTGCGTGGGCGCGAGATAGAAAGGAACGAGGAAGATCATAACGGGTCTTCATGTGGTGCGACCCCGTAAGGCTTGTTGTGCCAAACGCGGCAGCCGCTGCGCCGGCTCGATCGCTGCGTCCTCGCGGCCGACGTCCCTTCGTCCTCAACCAGAAAGAGAGCGACTTCGTGCTGCTTCCGTGCACCACCGCGACATCGTGAAATGCTCGCACCCTGCTGGTACTGGTGGTGGTGGTCGTGGTTCCAGCTTGATCTCCAGAATTTGAACTATACTTCCTACATGGAACAAATCCTGGAGAAACATCATACGGGGTTGATGCGAGGACCTACGCTCCTTCTTGCCTACGCACGCACTCACCCGAACGTCGTTCGGCGGGAAGTAGAGATTCTCCCCGTAGTAGAAGAACCTGAAGATGCGGATATCAAAATGAAAAATCACCCTTTCCCGCCATTGGAATCTGTGATGCGGGATTTGTGTACAAGTACACAAATCGAATTTGTCTTGCAGTAGGGGACTGCAGGCTGCAGATCTTAAGCCTAGGTAGAAGGAGCTTTGTGGTGTAAGTAGGCACTTCTTAGCATGGCAGAAGTCTACTACCCTGCACGCCTGACAGCATTGCAGACCGCCCGCATAACGCGGCGGGGTCTCGTCCGGGTTTGCCTTCCTGCAAGACAGACTGACGTGATTTGCGGTCACAAATCTGCATGTTGAGAAGGATGCGCTTTCGATACGGGGAGGGGGATTTTTCTTTGCGACAGTGGAACAAGAACGACCACGACCGAATGAAGCACCAGGCGAGGACGACGCAGTGATAGATGACGCGGCTGCCCCGGGCTCACTGCGTGGTCCCGCTGGTACTACGAGTACTAGGACGAGCACCCCAAGAACCCTAACTAGAGGAAGTGCCACATCTTCAAGAGCCTCCGCGACCCTGGTCCGACGGACAGACGTCGAGAGCCGTGCCGCGGTGGAGAAGGGAAACGATCAAGCTGGACATCATGAAAATGAAGCAGGTCGTGCTGGACCACCAGGACGGACCACTCCTGCTGTATTCTCGGGGCGCGGGCAGATGAAGATGGATGCGGATGCGGTAGTCCGGAGCGACGAGGGCGTCGAGGGTCAAGTGGATCAAGATGCAGACCTTTCAGCAGATGAACAACAGTACAACTACGGTCAAGATAGAGATGATGTCGATCTGTGGTCCAAAAACACCAATTCCGTTGTTCATCATCATGATTTGGTGGCCGCTGCTCCCTCCGCTTCTACGAATTATACCACCTCCACGAGGCAGCGGGATTCCCACCAGCGTAGTATGCAGCGCCGTCACGAACACGAGCACGACACCATAATTGACAATAAACCTGGTGTCCGTGAAGCAGATCACCCAGATGAAGCAGAAACCTTCTCGGGAACTAATTACGTCCAGGCTGTGCTGTCCTCCTCCAGTAGAACTAGAACCCCAGAAGAGGATGCTCACTATCAACTTCACTGCATTGAGAAGAGCCGGTTCACCACCAAAAGAGGCGTTAACCACATGCAATGGTCGATGTATGGCTGGGACCCGGATGACCACTGCGGATGGGACTACTGGGGGTATGACCACTGCTGCTACACAATAAAGCCTAATGGTGAGTACTCCGCTAGTGTTCCTGCTACGGACAACAAGGACGGCTGGAAGCAGTGGAGGACGGATGAGTGGCACGGCAGCGGTTCGGGATTCGACCGTGACGCGGTAGATGACGTCCTGGCAGGTTTCAAGCAGTCCACTACGGAGATAAGTATTCCGATGACGGCCGTCGACAACGAATTATGCCACACCTCTTCGCTCACAGTGATCGAAAAACTGTACATTGCGCGAGACAGGACCGGTTGGCGTAGGGGGTGCGATTGGAAGGGCTCATGGCATACGGACTATTGTTATTCCGACCCGAGTAACAGCTACGGCTTCGACAGCGACGAAAAGACGTCGCACTTCCTCAAGGAGAACACGTGCGGCAATGTGGCCATGGAGGAAAAAGTGCACTTGGCGTCTTGGCGTGCACGCGTCCAAGATGCAAGTGCGAGCTGGGAGACTGGGGGGACTGGAGCCCCTGTAGCAAGACTTGCGGCGGCGGCTACAAGATGCGGACACGGTACTGGCAGCCCCCCCACGATGGAATTGCATGCGATGGCAATGAAGAGCCAGACATCGAGGACAGCCACTGTTCCGAACAGGATTGCTGGGTCCACCCGAGTCCCACCCCGGCAGCCTATCCGAGTCCCACCCCGGCGGCCACCCCGAGTCCTACCATCGCCACCACGCCTAGCCCGGTGAACCCGAGTCCCACCACCACGACCACCACCACCACCACCACCACCACCACCACCACCACCACCACCACCACCACCACCACCACCACCACCACCACCACCACCACCACCACCACCACCACCACCACCACCACCACCACCACCACCACCACCACCACCACCACCACCACCACCACCACCACCACCACCACCACCACCACCACCACCACCACCACCACCACCACCACCACCACCACCACCACCACCACCACCACCACCACCACCACCACCACCACCACCACCACCACCACCACCACCACCACCACCACCACCACCACCACCACCA
>CAJINV010000005.1:1224953-1257428 GCA_905178155.1 Amoebophrya sp. A120
GAGCAACGAGAATCTTTGTCGCACTTTAAAAGAGCGAAGCCCGCGCCTAGCAGGCTCGCCATGCCTTTTCAAGTACAACTAGCACCCCTAGATGCACTATGTTTGCTTCCTTGCTGTCCCCCTTTTGTACCAGGTGAACAGGCTCTTTGAGCTCTTGCGAAATCCGATCTGGCAGCGGAAACGCGCCTACGTGATCTAATTTTCGCATGGAACAATGATGCGCAGCGCTTTGCTTGCACAACAATATTTTGTCCCAGGTAAATACGGTTTACCACGTCAAAACGATACGAACACCGAAAGATCAATGCAGCGTCTGAGAGAAGTTGAAAGTTCTCAAAGGGAGGCGTTCGCGTCGTGCAGTGCGTAGTGTTTGAAGAATGTTATAATTACTTATAGGCGATCTTTAAATACTAGCACTCACGACCTAAGGGTAAGGAACATCTACCGCTTCTGCCCTACCCCCTCTCCAATGGGGGGCCTTGCTGAAGCTCTATTTTTTCAGCCCGCCCTTCTCGAATGCGTCCTTTTGACGAATTCCCACCCATTTCAAAAAATTTGACAGTCTCAATTTAGGTGTTTTTTAGTGCGAAAAGATGTCGCTCTCGGACATTAGTTCTGTGAACTTCCACTCGGATAACGCTAAGGAAAACCCTAGACCCAGACTTAACGAAGTTAGAGACTCAACTCGATCGGATAGCACTCACGATTCGCAGGGTTTTCTTACTTGCCCTTTGTATTTTAAGGTAGTATCAGTCGACTTTACGGAAAACGAGCACACTTTTCCTAGAGGCGAAACTAACCACGTATATTCCCAAGATAACCCGCCACCCCGCCCGGACTCCATCTTCTGTTCTTGCAACACCATCGCGGACGTCCCTTTCCAGTGTGAGTTGAATACGGCGCCGTACAATAACGGTACGGAATTTTTGCACCAGCACCGCTGCCTCCGCAGAGTTAAACTCGCGTTGGAAAAGGTGCATTCGCCACGGGAACACCAGACTACCGACGGAATCTTCTTCATCCGAACAATCAGCACCTGCTTCGTGAGGTGTTTGGTAGTTTTCCAGATCCCGCGCCCGCAGAACAAGGCGAATACCGCCACAGCAGCGGCGACAGCTTTCCACCCGACAAACCCGTACATCCTGGCGGGCTACGTCACTTTGTGCATCAGAGATTTCACGCAGACGCAGATCAAGCGCTTTCTGCAGTGCAGTGCCTGTGTCGGATCAGTTCTGGCGCAGCTTGCTTACGATTACGTGTTGGGAAAGCTGTACGCAAAAACGGGCGACACCACTTTACGCCCGTTCGATTGCTGTTTAAATTTTCCGGACGCGGATTTTTTCCACTTCGCCCAGCAGCCGTATTACCGCTACTTGCAAGTAGTGGATCAGCTTACGGAGATTTTTGACCCGGACTTATTCACCAGCCCGTGCAACCTGCCTAGACACCTGCTGGAACCAAGATTGGCACACAACTTGAAATTCCAGAGACAACTGGTGCGGAGCGCGGGTTTTGACTGGCGCGACCCGGTAGCGAGCCGGGAGCTTTTCTCTTGCTGTGCGGACGCGGACACGCAGTACACGGTCAGCGAAGAAGCTTCCTTTGGAGCGGGATTTGATCGCCGCAACGACGGCTCGCTCTGGCTGGTTAACTGTGGTACGAAAACGGAGTTCGAGGCCCACCCAGACTTCCAACCCATTGACGAGCAGGACAACATCCACGACTGCGTGCTCCGAGTAGTAATCGCCCACCTAGGAGCACCGTTCCCCCTCCAGCAGGCTCCGGTCTAAATCCAAAATGTCGTGGCTTTCGTATCTGGCAGCTATAGAGAGCGCAGCTCCTCCGGTGTTGCAGTCGGAATCAGCTGCGAATTACCTCCGGGATAAGAAATTAAAAGAAGACCTCGCGAAACAGAAAAAAGACAACGACATCGAGTTTCTCTTGCTGGAGGAACAGTTTAAGAAGCGACCTTTCATTCGGCCGGCGCTGTTCGATGCCACACGTGTTAAGCGCCCTCGTCGCCCTTCTTTCGATTCTGCGGACACCGATGTAGATTACGAAGACGAGGACCTCCTCTTCCCGCCTTCACCAAAAATTAAACTTGCGGTAGCCCGTAAGTGGTTGCGACTTACTGATCTACTCCGACAGAACGAAAAAGATGCGATTTGGGACGAAGCGCGAGCCATGGCCGGGGGGCGCGAGCAGTTTCTTCTTCCTCGGAAAAAGCAAAAGCTTAACAAACCGGCGCCTACCATCTTGTTTGAAGATGAAGTTCAGGCTTTTCAGGAGAAGGAAGCTTCCCTGTTGATGTCTATTTCGAGTAAGTTATCGGACCGCGCGCAGATCAACTCCACGTCTTCGTCTTCCGCGTCATCTTCTTCTTCCAACGCATTTATGCAGCCCCAACCACAACAGCAGCGGGATTTGGGGTTTTTCCAATCAGAAAACTTGGTGGCTCCGGCGGACGACGGCATCGTGGATCCAGCAGATATTGCGTTTTATTTTCCGCAAGAAAAAATCAACAAGGAGCCGTCGTCTTTCTCGACCTTTGTCCCCTACAAGGAGGTGCCACGCGAGGCACGCGTGGTCTCGGACAACAGTAGTGGCGCCTTGGTTTCTTTTCAACAACTAAAAAACGACAATAGTTTCAAGCGGAAGCTGCAGCTCATGTCGGAGATTGAAGAGCAAAAGGATCTAGCGAGTCGCGTCGTCGTGGAGGAGGAAGAACTACCGGAGGCGGAAGCCCTGGAGTTCATGAGGAAATTAGTGTTGGACGAGGATCCTGCTGGCCAGGACCCACCTCTCCACCCTCCCCTCTCGGATGCAGTCGCCCAGCTCTCCGAGGAACAAATTTCCGACACCTTGAAAATCTACAACGAGACTTTCCTCCGAAACAACAAGTCCCAAGGGCTGTACCGCAAACAGCTGCAGGCTAGGTACATCCGTCTGCTGAAATATTGCGACCTGTGCCCACTGCCGGACAGCGTATCCAGCTATTCCATGCGGATTTGCTGTACGTACTTCTTGAAGCTCAAAGCGGCAAAGCAGTCCCGGTGCACCAACTTCTCGTACATTAAGAACCTGCTTTGTAATCATAAAACGTTTACGTTCGAGATGCGTTCCGAGTACCATACGCATTTCAAAGCGTTGACGAGAGCTCGCTCGCCACCCCAGCAGAAAACCGGCATCAGGCTGTCGCATTTGATCTTGATAATCCAAGCCTGCCAGCAGTTCAAGATCCAACAGGTCGGGGCTACGACATCTTCTTCCGGCGTCCACCCAATACGGTTCTGTCGTCTGATGGTCGTGGTTTGGTTCGCATTCTTGCGCATCGACGATATTCCAAGTACACGTCGACTTGCGAACGGCAACAGTGTGGAATACTGTATTTTTTCGTCGAAAACAAACGGCACTGGCCACCGCCGCGAAGGCTTTATGCTAGGGTGCAGCTGCCCCTATGCTCCCTTAGTGGAGCCCGCAGAAAACGACCCGAAGAACCACTTGGAATGCAAAATCTGTCCTACGTGCGGAATTTCCGCAGCGGAGTGGCTCTACTTTCGCAGATGGCCCGTGCCCCGGCTGAAGGCCGCTTTGAAGGAAGTTCTTGTTCTTACGGACAATTGGAACATGCTCGAAAGCAGTGAGTTTATCTCCGAGGTGGATGGTCTCTCCTCCGATAATTTCGGTGGTCATAGCCTCCGGATAGGGGGCATACAATCGGCCGCCGAGGGAGGTATGAAAATGATGGACCTCCGCAGAATGTCGCGACACGATGCAGCTACCACTACCGAGGGATGCGTCGGGCTCAGTCGCAATTACCCTGACAGCACGACTATCTTCTGGCCGCGACTTCGACAACTGCATTTTGGACCAACACAAGAATACGACTGGACAAAACGCCTCGCCACAAATTCCGACTTCTACCTCAAGACCTGGCGCTTCAAAAAATCTACGCTCCAGCGGGACCGCATGCGAAACCCGCAAACCTTGTCGGACGGTTTCTTTGAATATAGAAATCCGGAAGAAGTGCGAGAGGGGGATGAGCCCCGCCTCCTCCCCAAGGAGGAGAAATTTCTGAGCATCATTCCACGGCTTTAAAGGAATTTCAGTTTTGAGTTTTATTGAGAAAATTCATCGCGGAAGCGAGAATTCTCTGTTGTCCTTTACAACGACTCAATAAGAAATCTAAATTGTCCATTTGGTCCGATCAAAATTTCAGACCAAAAGCTCTGCGGTGTCCTACCGGTATTTTTTTTTTTTTTTTTCGACTCGCATCACAAAATCCAAAAAGTGCGCCGATATTCAAATCGATCTGTCTGAGGGTAAGCATTTCGGTTTCTACAAGCAAAAAATTAAATGCACTTCGTTGAGCGTGAGCTTTCTGCCCTGGGGCCATGTTTTCTGCTCTTCAGCTGTCGCTGCCTCGTAGAGAATTCTTTTTTTCCCAAAAATGTTCACCACACAGGGCCCCCGCTTTTTTGGTTTTAAAACACCCTACTTGTGTTTTCTTGTCAAAAAGCCTTCATATTCACGAAGTAGTATTCTTTTGCGCGTAGATCAACCTCTTACACACCCCCAGATCAAAATGGCAGCAGGAGCAGCAGCAGGTGATGCCGCTATCGCGGTCTTGCAGCAGCAGCAGCAGCAGGCAGCTGAGCTAGGTGTTGGCGTCCTTACAGAAGAGCAGGCGGAACTGCTCCGCGTACAAGCCGCAAACTGCGGCACTAAAATCGATGGTAAGAAATTCAGGTTCGGCACCGAATTACTTGCCAACGAACGCCTCCGCGACGTTCTCAAGTCGACCTGTCCTCCCTCCTGCCGCATGACTCCGATGGAAATGTGCACCTTGTTCCGTGCCCTGCAGATCACAAACGACGCGCAATGCCGCCTCATGGTGGACATGATCCAGAACGCCCTCTTCCCCGTGATGCCGGATTCCTGCGGGTCGACGCCCAAGGAAGCGCCGGTCGCTCTGGAAGTAAACAAAGTCGCAGAACTCTTTTTCCAGCAACGAGAATCTTTGTCGCACTTTAAAAGAGCGAAGCCCGCGCCTAGCAGGCTCGCCATGCCTTTTCAAGTACAACTAGCACCCCTAGATGCACTATGTTTGCTTCCTTGCTGTCCCCCTTTTGTACCAGGTGAACAGGCTCTTTGAGCTCTTGCGAAATCCGATCTGGCAGCGGAAACGCGCCTACGTGATCTAATTTTCGCATGGAACAATGACGCGCAGCGCTTTGCTTGCACAACAATATTTTGTCCCAGGTAAATACGGTTTACCACGTCAAAACGATACGAACGCCGAAAGATCAATGCAGCGTCTGAGAGAAGTTGAAAGTTCTCAAAGGGAGGTGTTCGCGTCGTGCAATGCGTAGTGTTTGAAGAATGTTATAATTACTTATATGGAATTGAATCGAATGGATGCGGGTCATGATCATGATGAGTTAAATTTGAAAAAAGGAAATGATCGGAGCGCGCAAGTGTCGAGATCTTTACCGAGTCTGATACACTCACTCTGGCATGGACTTTTCCGCATGAATTTTCACGATAGCAAATGATCGCCGGGAAGATGATCTGCAGAAGACCGTCATGATGACCAAAAGAAACCAAATAAGAAGAGCCGTCTGAAATTCCCTGGAATTGGAGACGAGGCACTTTCTGAGAGCACTGGGTTCTGAAAGCACTTCTCGTAAATGCAATTTGATTGCGCGATCCCTAACATAGACGTACGAAAAAAATATTACGTCACGGCTCTTCAAGGACAGAGGAACTTCCGATGCGACATTTTTGTTTGTTTGTCGTTTTTTTTCTCACCACCGCATCTTCCGTTCCTGATGCAAACGGCGCAGCACGACGATTACATTTACATCCCGGTACCGTCGGCACAACGACAGACAGCGGCTTCTGGAGGTGGTTTGGCTCGGAGCAGTCCATTTTTGACGTTTCCCAAGCGCCGGAGGCGTCCAGGTCTGTATCGAGATCGGACTCCAAAGCTGCGGCCCGTGCGCGGTACTGTGTGTGGAAAACACAAGAAGTAGAAGATACCACCGACGATGGCAGAATTCTGCAGTGCGTGCGCCGATGGATGGCGTGGGACACGTCCGACGAAGCCGTGCCGCACCAAACCCTGCACTGCGGCCAAAATGGAGAAGATGACACTTCTGAAGAAGGTCTTCTCGAAGGAAATCAGCACAAGGCGGAAATAAATACGAGTAGTATCCTCAATAATTTTCCGTCTAGCTTTGACTTTCGTGAGAGTGGTGCCTCACAAGGTGCTGATCCTGCAAGAACGGAGACGGAGCAGAGGAGACGAGATGCATTTGCCGTCGACCATGGTGACGAGCAGGCAACCGCTGGCCGTCGGCGCGTCTTGGCGTTTGTGGGCGATTCCTTACTACGACAGCAGACTCTCGTGCTCGCTTGTGTCCTTACCAAGGGCGGGTGGGACGGCGCCTAGTACGTCGATCTTGCCGAGTTGCGCGCAGAGCTTAGAAGTGTGGGACAAAGAACTGGTGTTGCGCAAGATTCATCTGCACAAGGCGAAGCGGGAGAGGACAAAAATGCGCCACAGATCAACACGACCGTTTCAGACACAACTAAAGAGGAGAAAAGAACAAGGACCATGATTGTCTCAAATAACGTCCACTATTTGCCAGATGTCTCCGATCTCCCCGACGCCGCCGTGGCACAGGGAGTTTTTCCGCCAAGAAGCCAGATGAACCCCGTGGAACTCGTGCTGTCGCCAATGATAGTACCCTCTGTATCGCCCGGAAAGACATGCTTAGTAGACTAGGCATGATGTAGCTATAGGATTTCTCAGCTCGTCATCCCTGGTGTGCCATGCCTAGGTTTTTCCCCGTAAAAATACAGTTCTACAAAAAGGGAAGACCTCTCGCATGCTGCGAAAGCGACCCGGTTGTTCTATTTTCCGGCGCAGTGGCTGACGAGAAATAGCAAGATTCAAGAGCACGGATGGTTGGCCAACTTCCCTCCTCCAACAACAGGCGCGGCCTCATCCTCAGCACCGGGCAACGAGGACAAAAAGAGCGACAGCATGATTGCCACGCATATAACAGCACACGAAAATCCATTTTCCCTGGACCATTTCCACACCAATCCTCATCCTCTCGCGCTGCCGGAGTTGCTGGGTGCCATTGGTGGAATAGAGAGAGCAATGGAGAACAAAACCCGGAGTTGTACAGCAGCTTCTAGTGAAGATGCTGCCCGTAGTACTACTAGCAGTGGTACAACAACTTTGGGAGATGACGGAGGTAGTTCCACCGGGGGCACCACGACACGGCAAGAAGTAGAAGCAACGTCATCAACAACGCCGCCGCCACCGGCCGAGAGGGACGCTCAGGATGTAGTTGACAGCGAGATGATCTCGTTTCAAATTGTCGTGAACCATGGGGCGCACTCGCTCAACCAGTTTGGGCTCGAAAACTGCGGCTTTCTCGACGGCGGTGCGATAGGAGAAACTATGCAGCGGCTGTATGCGGTGGTGAAAGAATACCTGTTTTTGAAGCCCGATAGAAGAAGTACTAGTGCGGTTGCAGAGCATCCGCTTCCACTTCCTCTCGTTGTTGACCATCTTCACGAAGAAGAAGATGAATCGCGCCTGCAGCTTAAAAGAAAGAGAGTCCGCATACGGTACCAGCAGGCCCCGCCGACGTTCTATCAAATGTAAAAGTGTCATGGTCTGGGAGGATACAACTTGTGACGCTACTTTTGGAATCTACAACGTAGAAACTGTATTGCATGAACAGCAAAAGAGGTGTAATTTGTGCTCCGCGGAGAGGGCATTTCTCATGCGGTATGAGCATCAGAAAGCCCTTGCAACACCTCTGATGCTAGGGCATGCATCACAGGAGACCTCGTGGGTCATGCAAAATCTGCATGACAAACTCCTGCATTCTTCCAGACCCAGACATTTTTCCAATCCATACGTTCTGGCGGACTACAAACGGGTGGTTTGACCTCAGTGTCGCGCAACGCTGGCAACAGTGGGTGCTCCCGGAGCACTACCCCTCGTTATTCTTTATGCACCGAAAAAATAATATCACCAACCGGTGCGCGCCCCTGAATCGCACGAGACGGGATCCGCGGTGGTACGGCACGGAGGCGGAATCGATGGAACAAGCGCAGCATGAAATGCAAATATGTCTGGGTCTGGAAAGAATGGGATTTGTGATGCTATTGCCAATCTTCTATGCTACAAAACCCTGTGTTGCATGAGCAGCAAAAGGTGCTTGATTTTTTGTCACCCGCAGCGGGCATTTCTCATTCAGGATCGGCATGAGCAAGCCTTCGCGAGAGGTCGAGGTGTGGTGCTGGAGCATGCATCACAGGCAACACGGGTCATGTGCTATTGATATTGTGCATGAGAAACTCCCCCAATCTTCCAGACCCAGACATACTTATTTGCATTTGATACGCAGCAAATGGGGCTGCTCCCGATTCCGGGCAGACCCAACTCCGCGTACGTGCAGAAACCGCACTGCGCTCCCTTTTGCCACCTGCCGAACTTCCTGTGCGCGCTGCGCGAAAAACTCGTGTTTGGTGACACGTTTGGATGGAACAGGACCGCAGGAACGGTTCAACATGAAGATGTCGAAAAAAAGATGAACCCACTGAAGACGAGAGCGGCAATCGACTCGAGTGTCGAGTTCGTCTCGGCGTACCAACACATAGTCACGCATCCTTCGCCGACCATATCGGGCACGGATTGCACGCACCTCCGACCCGACGTGCTGCTTGCGTTGTTGAAATTAAGTCTCCATGATTGATTGATTAACTTGAAGTCGACGACTTTCGTGAGGTCGCAGTTTTTAGTTGCAATTGCAACTAAAAACTAAAGAAAATAAAATAATGATAATCTCATTGAAAATTAAAGAAACAGCAAACAACAATATTGCACGTCCTGAAGAACTTGTGTGTTCGGAATTGATGAGCTTCTCGTGTGTATTAAGATGTAGCTGCGAAGGTGTATGTTGATGTTTGCAAGATCGCTCATGCTAAAAACAGCCCTTCGAAAGATCTGAAACGAACCTAAAATTACCTCGATCCTGGCCAGTAAAGAAAAGTTCCGAATCGAAAACAAGAATATTCCAAGTTGTAGTCAACACAGAGACAGATGTGGCTGTGGCAGTGTCAGTGGCCGCTGTCATGATGAGTCAAATTTGAAAAAAGGAAAGGATCTGAACGCGCAAGTGTCGAGACCTTTACCGAGTCTGATAAACTCACTCTGATATTATGGCCGTCCTTTGAGTTTGAGGATGAATGTGCTCTAACTCTTGTCCTTGATAAAGAAAAACGAAGCATCTTGGTTCATTTTCATATTTTTCTGCTACCGAAAATCGAAATTATCCCAATTCTAAGCACAGGTTGAGGATAACAGCAGCTAGCAAGGACACGACAGATTACAACGCAGATATGTGATCTCAATAGCGAAGACGGAAGACACATTAGAGAAACAAAAATACAGTGTTATAGATACCTCGATTTTGCTCCGACAAGAAATAAAACGGCAAAAGAAAATCAACAAAACCGACAATGCTGTCCAACAACAAGCGGAAGCGCAACGACAAAGCCGCTAAAGGCTCGGCGGAAAATGCTATCAAAGCAAAAAAGAGCAAAACCGACGAGCCAACGGTCGGCACCAGCAGTCCGACGGATAAGGACGAGGAGGACTTGAGTGAGGAAGACGAGGAGGAAATTTCTCATCAACAGGATGAGCAAAGCCGACCGGGCTCCTGCGACGAGGACGAGATAAGCCAGGAACATGAAGATTCTCAAGACCAGTCCGAGTCCGGCGAGCCCGTGATGCTTGCCCCGGTGACCATCCTCGGGCACCGGGTTCTCCCCGGCGTCGTGAAGCACACGGTGCTAGAGAACCAGCCGCTGGGGGTGTTCACCTACGAGGACAATTTCCGGAACGCAGAGGATTTGGAAACCGCGAAGCAGCAGTGCGAGATCCTGCAGACCAAGCCGAAGACGTCCGACGCGGAAAACGAAAACTACTCCGCGGGGAACACGTACTGGATCGGGGCAAATGACGAGCCGAAGTTTCTGTTGGAGAAGCTCGCGAAGGAAATTTTTTTGCAGTACACCAAGGAAATCCCCATCGATTTTGAGGATAATGTGGACGAATCCGAGAATAATTCCGATGATGAAGATGGACAACAAGAAGCTGGTGCTACTTCTTCCGCGCAGGAGAAGATGCAGGAACAGATTTCCCTGAACAAGTCTGGCAGCTTCCAGATGCGTATCACAAGAAAAAGTGTTAACATTAACGGTTTTCACAGATGGCAGTCATGCATATACAAATTTCGCCTTCCATGCATGCTATGCAATACAAATTTGCGCACCTTTTCTGATGCATCACTGCATCACAAATTCCGTTAACGTTAACACTTTTTTTTGTGATAATGCGCCGGCGTGTCCCCCCGGCTCTGGTGAAGAAAAACGAGCAGGAAACGTTGAAATCAAAAAGCGATGTTGGAGTAGAGCAGGAACAAGGTACCGGAGTCGCGGCAGTGGCAGGAGCACCTGCTTCAGGAGACGCGGAACAAGAAGACTCCAACGAGGATTTTTACATCTGCAATCCGTGCAAGGATGAAGATTGCACGGAACTACAAGGTGGTAACGAATCCGGTACCGACGCCGAAAGGAATGAACTCCTCGGCCGGGATATCGAAAGAAAAAATCCCCCCTCCCCATATCGAAACGGAATTTCTGCTGCTGGATTTGTGTACACAGATCAGCTTTGTATTGCAGAGAGGCATTCTTGCGGCCAGGCCCCAGGCTAGGTAGGGGCGTATGGGTCTAGTTGTTCAGCATGGCAAACGGCTTCCCTTTAGGCGCAATAGCATTACAAATCGCGTCCATCATGGGGCGGAAGCTTCTGCCCTTGTCTTCTTGCAATACAAATGTGATTTGTGACCGGAAATCAGCAACGCAAATTTTCGGAAACAACCCTGCTCAATATGGGGAGGGGGGATTTTTCCTTCTGATACGGGATTTGACGGCGCCGGTCCCGGCGAGTATTTCCGGGGCGGAGTACTGGGCGGTGGTGTTGGATGACAAGGAAAAAGAAGACAGCGACAACGTGGACCTGCACTTCGACAAGGATTACATTTTGGAGGAGGATCACAAGGTGAACTTGCACCCCTTATTCGGCTCGGTGTTGTACTTGACCAACCACGGGGCGCCGACGGTCGTGACCGCCCAGCGGGAGGAGTACATGCCGGCGATCACGTTCAACTTGTCCCCGGAGAAAGGTCTCGACAGTAACGAAAACATGTGCGTCGTCTCCTATCCGCGAGCCGGGAAGCACGTCGTGTTCGACGGGCAACTGTTGCATTTCGCGGACGGATATCAACTGCAAAAGTGTCTGGGTCTGGAAGGATGCAAGGTTTGTCATGCACAGTCTGCATGACTCCTGACGTCTGTGAGGCATGCCCTAGCATCACAGATTTTGTGAGGTGGGCTTCCTGATGCCTATAACGCATGAGAAATGCCCTCTCGCCGTGGCAAAAACTGGACCTCTTTATTTGCTGTTTATGGTGCAATCCAGATTTTTGTAGTATCCAAATGCAGCATCACAAGTTGCAACCTTGCAGACCCAGACATATTTGCACTGCATAACGGAAGTCTCGCGCAGCAGAAGGCGGAGAACAGGAAGCGGATCGCCCTGTTGGTGAACATATCAAATGTAAAAATGTCTAGGTCTGGAAGAATGCCACTTGTGATGCTAACTTTGGATTCTAAAAAAATCTGTATTGCATGACCAGCAAGAGGCGCCCAGTTTGTGCTACGCGGGGAGGGCATTTGTCATGCGGGATAGGCATCAGGAAGGCCTGTAGAAACACGTGATGCTAGATCATGCATTACAGACATCCTGAGTCATGCAAAGTATGCATGACAAACCTGCTAAGCTTCCAGACCCAGACACTTATACATTTGATAGAGCATCTGGGTGGGGCACCGCCCGGTGGAATGTCTCCGAATGGAGGAAGACACGGGGAAGAGAAAATTGTTGGAGAAAATCATCGCGGTAGAGAAGAAAGAAAACCAAAATAAGGTCAAAGAACAAGCAGAAGGAACAAAGGAACAAAAAACTGCTTTGTCCTTCACCAGTCCCGGCCTGATCCACGTTGTGAATGACAAGCACGAGGTGGACCAGGAGTGCCAAAAAGCTTGCACCTTCTCGAAAAAGTTCAAATCCTCCACCAACCAGTACGAGTTTGGGCGATGCGATTGGGTCAATTTTGAGGCTGTGGCGGAAGATGCAAAAGAAAAATTACCCTCGACTCTGTTTTACCCGCCAGGGGGAGTGATTGATGTCAGTGAAGAAGGCAAGAACGGCCGCGGGCCTGGAACAGCAGCTCCTGTAGGAAGCGCTATGAAGAAGAAGGCCGCTCCTGGTGCTGCGAAGAAAAAGCAAGAAGAACATCCGCCCCCACCTCCGGAGGAGCCGATGGATGCGGAGTTGGTCGAATCTTTGATCGGGCAGGGTGAGGCTTTGAAGACGGTCTTCCTCACCACCCATTTCCCGGGCCGTGACGCGGGCAACAGAAAGCCGCACGGACTGACCATTCGGGGGAGCAAGCAGAAGATGGGAAATGAGAAAGAAGAGTGCAACAAGCACAAGAAGCTCTTCGACCCGGTCATTCGACTAACGACGAAATTTATGTGAGATGAAGTAGATGAGAACAACAACAAATACAAAAAACCGACCCGCACGGGGCGTATTGCCGCGTTGTTGACCACGACCTGTGGGAGTAATTGTACGGCGCTTTACTTTTAACTTTTACTTTTGCAAATAACGACGAAGAACGAGACGAAAAATTGAAGGCCGGTGTGTGGCAATGAGTGGCGCCACAACGATACTATCCTCTTTTTCAGGCTCAGACTTCCTCATCACTACTGCGCAGTAGTACGACTCGATACACGACTCTACGTATATGAGAAGATGAAACCAAAACACGAAATCGTAGCCTTGACCTTGAGGAGCTTCACAACATGTAAAAAAAGCTGGACACGAATTGACTCGGCTGTTCTACTTGTCTCTTGGATGATGTTGGAGATCATAGGACCCGCTCGTCGATCTTGTGAATCGTGCTCTCAAACGAAGATCCGAAAGGGGCACGGAACGTCGCACTGTCAACTTCAGAATGAAATAACCGGCTCGGATCAGCATCAACCAAGAAGATCATGCAAGGTGAAGATCTTCAAAAACAAAAAATGCAGCTGTCGCCGAAGTGGAGGACATTCATGTTTGCAGTCTGTGCCGTAGCGGTTATGGCTATGAGTGAGCACGCCGTGCTGTTGCAAAGTTCATGATTTAGTCTACTTTTCTCACAGCGGCATGAGTAGTATCAGGTCCTTCGATTCCACTTGTTTATTTTTCATTTGTTCACGACGATATCTTTTGTGTACCATAAGGATTCTTAAGAAGTTGAAGTCCGCATCAATTTGAATTTCAATAGATTGCAAAATGAAAAAACTTCAATGGCCCCTTTTCGGTGACAAAAATGGAAAGTCCAGCATCGAGGTCTATCACCATGGCCGAGTGGAGGCAGAGGTAAAAATCAAACCAGACTGCTCGCATGAGGACCAACACGACGGCGCTTGGCGGTTCGGCTATGATTACAAGAGAAGCAAGCCAGACAGAAACAACAGACCGACCTGGGAATCCTTGCAAAAGGAAAAGATCGCGATCGTGCGAAATGTCATACCGAGACATGTTTTGGAAGAGGCAAGGAACGCAATTGGCGACACGGACGGCTTGCTGAGCAGAATAGACGTCCAGCAGAGTGACGAGGTGCTGGGTGTGCTGGAGAATGAGAATCTAGTGAAGTGTGTCCGATCCATGTTGGAAATCGTGCAGAATGATAAAGAGCAAGAAGAAAGAAATGCTGTGGCCGCCCATTGTGCGGAAGGAAAAGACGAGCCTCGAGCTGTTGAACCCGAAGGAGCAGTTGTTGTAGAGCCACGAAATAAAACTACTGCACAAAGCGAAAAAGTCCTTGAGACAACAAGTTACAAATGGCTTCGATGTGTCAAGGAGCTGAAGTACACCGGGCTGCATCGGGATTTTTTCTACCTGCAAAACGACAAGTACTACACCGTTTGGATCCCGTTTTTGCCCAGAACAGAATTGCAGCACGGGGCTCTGGTCTGGCAGTCCTTGATGTCGGAGGAAGAGAAGAAGGAAGAGCGAGACAGCAAAAGCGAGCGCGTGGCTGCCATGCCGGAAATAAGCGAACAAAATAAGGCTACAAATATAATCACCGACGTCGAGCATTAGCGCGAAAGTACCCCTAACGAAAAAATCTCCAACAAATTGCAAAAGTTTTCGAAATTTTTTGTCGTCGTTGTTTTGTTACGCGTTGCGATGGTATGGGCCGAGATGGCCAGCAGGCTTGGTATGTGGCCGGTGTGGGGGAGTTCTGGCCGCGAGGCCTGGTGAGGCCGCAGGCCCGGTGCAGCATAAAGCTTGGGGCTGACAGCCCATCGCGTCATGGCGCGCGAGTCGTTTTAGTGATTATTTTGGCCGTGAAAGCGTTTGCGCCTTTTTTCCAAAATTCGGCCAAAAATAAATCGCAGGCGGGCCCGTTTTTCGGCGCCCAAATTTCCGGCGGACCGCAGACGGACTGCAGACGGACCACACTTGGGCAACAAAACAAATTTTCAAAATTCCCAAAGTGAGGCGATTCCTTAGGGCTTTTGCAGGCTCGAGCCAATTCGGGTGATTTTGTTTGCACAAAAAGGATTTGTTTTTGCAACAAGCGGAATTTGGGAAAAATTTGTTTTTGCACAAAAAAAATTTGGGAAGGCGTTACGAATGGGGGGTAAGATTGGGGGTTGAGAATTTTTCTTTCCCGGGAAGCAGGACGCCGTGCTGCGTGAACGCAATCCATGTCGCGGCTGCAGAATTAGTGCTGTGGGCCCGGATGGTTGGGCAACCTCCCGCGCAAGTCGGGCCTACATTCCGAAGGCTTCAACATGGCAGGCCTCGGCATTCCAGTTGCCCCGGTCATGGCCGCAGAAAGAGTCACGCCCTTTTTGGGGGTTTTCGCGACGACAAAAAAAAACGAAATTTGTTGGATTCAGATTCCTTAGGGCTCCTTTCTGCCCAACGAGCAGGGGGTGGGGGACGCGTCCTCGACGACCAGTGAGGGTCCAGCACCCACTTCAGCCGCCAAGAGAGAATCCATCTGTTCGCCCGAGAAACCGACGGTGAAAAAGCGAAAAGTCCTCGAGGAGGACGCCCCAGCGAGCGGAGGCGGGGAAGAAGTAGATCCTGTAAAAACTACAGATGAATCGGCAGCACAGCAAAGCAATGGCACCACTTCCGGGTGGCTGTGCCTTGACGCGTCGGAATACGAACATCCGGAAGGCTTCTGCTGGCGCTCGACGGATTTCGAGGCCGGGGACATCGCGATTTTTGACATGAGCTTGCTCCACATGACCGTACCAAATCTGTCGGCTGTGAACAGGATATCCTGCGACACCAGGTGGCGACTGCGGCGACGAGATGTTTGTGCAGCAGATATTGAAACAGAGAAAGAACCGAAAGCATTGGGGTGGAAAGAAGTTCCATATGAAAGTGTGATTCCCGAGGACTAATAAGCAGTATACCGATCCCGTTTTCTTATACTTTTTACGTTTACCTTGAAGGACGACTATGAAGCGAGACATAACGAATATTCTTACCTGTCTGAGAGAGCATCATCCGCTCCACCAGATAGTTTGTAGGAAAAGAAGCTGGGCAAGTTCGAGTCAGCTGCTGATGTTCATTCGGAGAACTTTTGTCGCGAGTAGAGTTGTTGACATATCCACTGAACCTTGCATGGTTTTTCAGACATTTGCAGGAGAAACCGGAGGGCGGATTGAGAAGAGTAGAGAGAAACGACTTTAAGGACATTTTTTGATTCTATTCTGTTTGCGTTTTAAATTCATACTTTTTCTGACTGGTTTAGGTTTTCTTCGAAAAGCATCTTGCTTTCAGATGAAGTTCCCAAGGCTGTGGTTTCTTTTCACATTCTTCTTGTTGAGCGCATGAGATCGTCACTTTGAACTGTTTTTCATTCCTGTACTTACTATCTATACCATGAATCAAATAACCTAGACCTACCGCATTGAAAATAGGGGCGCGCGCAAAGGAATCGGTCGAAGATCTTATATCAACTCTCGAAATTATCTTACCTCGAGAAGACCTGTAAAAGGCTATTATCCAGTCACATGGCGTAGTATGAGATTTTACGAAATGGAAATTATTTTTTGAGATGAAATAAAAACAGAAAGAGCAAGAAGTTGGAGGTCTTCACTTCCCCCACTGTTATGTACTTTTTCGAGCCGAACTCCGTAAAGATGCGTTGGCCGGTTCCGCTTCCGTCTCCTTCCACGTTCTCGGAAGTATCCTACAGAAAAAGACAGGCAGGTCATATTTGTATTGCAAAAATGAATAGATAAAAAATCTTGCATGTCCCAAGTAGCAGCATGCTATGGGGTCACCCATAACAGATTTTTCTGCTATTTTACTTTTGCATTGCAAATATGCGTCTGCCCTGCCTGCTTTTTTCTGTAGGATAGGAAGCGAGTGAGAGCACCGTAAGGAATTTTTCCTCGAAGGCCGGCGCCATGCTTATGCTGTTCTCAACTACTACATTCTCAACTGTTGCATGAATTTGTGATGCAAGCGCAGCAATATGGAAAGGGGCAAGCTTGCGAGTCTCGCATCACAAATTTGCAACAGAGTTAGATGCTGTTTAGCCCTTCGATAATTTGTCGTGCGAAGCGCCTTAATCTTCTGGCGACTTATGGGAATTTTGCATGACAAATCATGTAACACCAGTTGAGAGTGTAACAGTTGAGAGCGCCATAATGCTCCGTCAGGTCACGGCCGATACTGCCTGTTCGCCCGCAGATATGTTGCATGGTATTTTTCCATAATTGTCGTTTTCTCCTACCTTCTCGTTGTTGCCATGGCATGGCACCCCCCCTTGGAATTCCTCACTGCAATCTAGCAATGTGAACTTGAACAACGGCAACATGTTGACTCAGAACCAGAAGACTTTCGACACAACTCCAGGTAACAAGAACTCCTTCAACCTCAACGCAAAGATGAACCACTACGAGCAGCAGACCAGGAAGCCTACGACGTCGACCACAAGCGACGGCTTTTTTCGGCCAGTCATGTTCACCAGTAGTACTGCTCCTGCGCCGGCGGGCAAAGGTAGCAATTATGTCACGACCAAGAACAAAGCTGCGTCGAAAAGCGCTTTCTCTACTTCCTCGGAGGACGAAGCGAGTAATCCGCGGAGCAAAAGAAAAATTCACCTCGATGTTGATAACAACAGGAAAATAAACCAGGCTCGGCACAGCAATTCTTCTAGCAGTGCAAAGTCGGTGGACACGTTTACGACTTTCAAGAAACCCGCAATAATTTGGAACAACTTCAATCAGAGAATGGAGTCGTCCGAAGAAAAAGAGAAACAAATGAAACATAACGAAGATCAAGATGCGTACAAAAAAATAAACGCAAATCTACTGAAGAGCGATGTTGAAGATGAGCAAGGGCAATTATCCGATTTTTCCCTAGACGAGGACGAGGAGATCAGCAGCCGCTTTTCATCGTCCTCGTCCCACCTGCGGCGTAACAAGTTCGGCCAACAGTTCCCACCCGTGCCGCTCGCGCCAGTGCGGAAAAAATCTTTTCAGCTCCCCTCGGAGAAGCGGCGACAAGAGCAGGAGGCGCAGCAGGGGAAAGGGAAATTATACGGGGACGATCATGTTGCAAGCGACGTCACTAGCAAAAAGACCACCGGAGCAAGGCCGCACCCCTTTCCATTACCAAACCACGCAAGCCTGGACGAGCAACAGAAGCGGAAAAACGAAGTGAGCAACAAGTTTTTGACGGGAAACCTCGGGTTTTCGAAAAACCTGCCGAAAAAAGTGCAGGTAAAGCCGTTTGTGTTCACGACAGCGTCCGCTTCACCAACCGCTGCTGGTTCGCCGGTGAACAACTACGACGGTGGTACTAAATCGATGAATTTCATTAAGTCATCGACGGACCAGCACCTCCCGCAAAAAAAACACATCAAGTATAGCAATAATTATTCAACATCGCCGAACAAGAAGAAGAACAATAAACCTCTAACGCGGAAAAGCCGCTCCTCCGTTCAACTAGACCGCACCAATCCGGCTAATCGCGTGTGGCTCAATCCTAATAATCATGCTGGTCATCATGATGTTGATTCATCGGAGAAGAAAGCGGCCAGTAGCTCCGTACCAATCAGCGAGGGACGGGAAACGGACCAGGATTTTCTTGGCGAAACCGCAGAAGATGAGCATAATGCACATCGAGAGCAAACAAACCAAAAAACGCGATATGCGGCGAAGGAAAAGCAACAGAAAAACTTATTCTACGCACACAACAACACGACTTCGAGATCAGAAGACGGCCGCAAAAAAAATCACGTTCAGGATTCAGAAGATTATCACTCCGCTACTTCAAAGAATGACTACACTGCAACAAGACCACAAGCAAATTGTTCCCACCTCCCTACGTGGATGTTGAACAGCGGCGCCGCAGCGACGAGAAACACCCATGAACCACCGCAAAACTTTCAAACAGGGGCTGCACACAATCTTCAGCCAAGTTTTATCCGCGCAAAGAGCTACGACCGGAAGGTTCACGTTAAGAAATTCTCTTTCCGCCCGTTGGATTGGCAGCCCGAAGAGCTGAAGTTGCGGGATTTCCAGTTCGACTTCAAGCAAAGTTGCATCCAGGAAACGCGAAACTCCAATTCTTCTTCCGGAGTTTCTTCTTCCGCGCACGACGAGGGCCAGTCGGCTTTTGTCACTGCGAAGGAAGAGGACAACAACTACGTTTCAAGGATGAAAAACTATCCTGGTACTGCTGCTGGTGCTGGTCGTGGTTGCTCTTCAAGTAGTTCTTCTCAAATATCGTCTTCGTCTGACGAAAATCAGCCGCGACGTCGCGCTGGCACTGCAGCTGCTACAACAGGTAGAAGTTCCCGATCGAAAGTTCGCTTTTTGCAACAACAGGTAGAAGTTCGCTTTTTGACAGACGCGCAAGCTCCGTAGCGGTGCCGAGGGGAAGTCGTGCGAATGTCGGACCAAGCATTGCGGCCCTCTGTGTGGGGTATAGCTAGTAGAGGGCCAAACGAGGACCCCTCCGCCCTTGTCTGCCCCAATGTCGCGAGATGTTGAATCAGGTCGGAAGAGGGGCGGGGGAATGGACCGACCTGAAGGCCACAGTTTTGCAAAGTTTTGGAAATATCTTTCCCCGACGGTATTGCGTGACACGCACTCACTGCGTGTCAAGTGCGTGTCACTCTTCACGCCTGTATTCTCGCCACCAGCGATTCGGTAGTGCGTGTCAGTGCGTGTCACCAGATTTAGGTGCAAAAAGTGACACGCACTGACACGCACTAGATGCGTGTCACTACCATACCGTGCAGGAATGAGACAACGCCTGTTGGGTTTTGGTCTTCCCCGATGGTATACGGTGACACGCACTGAGTGCGTGTCACTTTTTGCACTATATTCTGGTGACACGCAGTGACACGCAATGCGGTACGCAAGTGACACGCAGTGTGACACGCACTGCGTGTCACTTGCGTATCACTTTGCGTGTCAACTGCGTGTCACTTTTTGGACTCAACTGCGTGTCAACTGCGTGTCACTTTTTGGACGTTTTGCTTGTCTGAGCGTGTTCATTTTTTTGCGCCTTTTCTTCCCGAATTCGACTGCCTTTTTTTGCGCCACATTCTGCTTTTTTGAACAACAGAAAATACGGCTTTTTTCTGTACTTTGGCAGCTCCAAGTTGAAGAAAAAGGCCGCGCTGTGTGCTTTGCTGCAGAAAGTACTCAAGACCGGCGCCCCCGCCCTCCCTGCTGGCGGGGGTTGGCCGGCATGGGAGAGAGCACGAAGCGCCCGGAAAAGGGAAAAGAGGCCTTTTCCTGAAACTTGGCGGCCCGAAGTTGCAGAAAAAGGCCTCCAAATAATTGCCGCGAGCAAGTGCGCGCGCTTGGTCTGACTTGGCTTCTTTGGCTCGGGCGATGCTTCCTCGCTATTGTTGGGCGCGCAGCTGGGGGCGCGGTTGGGTGCAAGCCGGCTTCTTTGCTGCGATAGCTGCGAAGAAACGAAAAGAAGGGCTTTTTCTGCAACTTGGCGGCCCCAACTTGTTGAAAAAGCCTGTCAGGCGAGACTTGCTCTGGATAACACTCGGAAGGAACGCAACGAAATATTTTCGAAGCAATTCAATTGACGCTCCCATACTGGCACTGCAGCTGCTACAACAGGTAGAAGTTCCCGATCGAAAATGAAAGACACTCGCCCTACTCTCCTCCACCACTACCTAGATCCGGAAACCTGCATTCAGAAAGTCCGTTCAAGACGGGCGAGTCAGCAGAGTGTTCTTGACGTGAAGAGTCAGCGGAACTTTGTTTTCGAAGAAGATCGGCGGAAAATTGGGGCGGACCGCGAAGAGTCTGCTTCATCAGTTCGCCGTGGGAAGAGAAAAAGCAAAGCAGGAAGGAAATCCGCTTCCAGAGGAGGGCACGACCAGCATCGTCGTGCTGGCCACAGAGGAGATGTTGATCATGCCAGTGAACAGAGAAGCGAGCATCGGAAGTCCGGCCGGGCCCGGCGCCGGCCTTCTCCAGAAGAAGAAGAGCATAATGAGCATGTTGGTGATCCGCAACAGGGCGGCCGTCGTGGGGAGAAAAGAAACGGGCAAGAGCACCACAAACCGCCCCGCAAAAGTTCCAAGACCATGCCGAGTTCTCCATCTGGAGCTGCGGTGCGGAAGAAATCCTACAAAGAGTTCGGGAACAACTTCTACACGTCGCCAAACTCGCCGAGTGATATTAAGCTTAAGCGGGAAAATAAAACTTCTAGCCCGGCGCCAGCGTCAACATCCAGGGCACCAGAGATGAGCAGAAGCGAAAGGAGGCGTCGGCGCAGAAAGTCGCATCGGCACGCTTCTGAGTGCGGAGGACTACAGGAGGAACAACAGCAGCCAAAAAGCGCGGCAAGCGAAAACAATAAGAAGAGTCCGGCAAAACAGGGCGCAGCTTCCATTATGCCAAGTCGAGCCAGAAGTAGGGACGTGGATGAAGAACAAAGTCCACAGAATAATTATTCAAAGACTGATTTGGACAACTGCGAGGACATGCTGAATAGCTCCACCACCAGCCGCAGACCGCCCTCCAACGAAAGCAATTTCCGTGCCCCAAATCGCTCGCGAGCGGGAACCAGCGTCGGGCCGACAATGAACAATAAACAGTCCGATTCAACAACATCTGCACAGCAGTCCACCTCCGCGAGCAGTGCCACGTATGAACTGCAAAAGTATCGTACTAGTACAAATTGCATTACAAATTAACTTAGCATTACAAATTTAAATTTGTAATGCGGATTTGCCTTAACAAAAAGATTTGTAATGCATAAACGCAAGTAGTACGAGTACGATACTTTTGCACAGGATACCACGACACCAAGAGCTCTGGTCCCCGGTGTTGTTCCGATGCCGCCGTTATCAAATGCAAAAATGTCTGGGTCTGGAAGAATGCAGATTTTTGTCATGGTGTTTTTGCTTGACACAGAAGGTCTGTCATGGAAAGCCTAGCATCACAGATTTCGAGAACGTTCCGCAATGCTTAATCCGCATGACAAATCCCCCTGTTTGGTGACAGAAAGTGGGAACCTTTTTCTGCCTATGCATGAGAGATTTGCGCGTGTTGTGGAATTCGCATCACAAACTCGGATTCTTCCAGACCCAGACGTTTTTGCATTTGATAGCCGTATGGTGCGACCTACAACGTGCCCATTCCGACCCCCTGGCCGAACGCGGCATTTAATGGTACTATCCCGAGGGGGTGCAGCGGGGAGTCCGCAAAGGATATTAGACCGCAGCAGTTACCGACGTCGAGCAAGACGGGCGAAGATGATGTCGAAGCAGTGGAGCTGCAAGTAGACCCTCGTCTTGTTCAAAACGGCCTTTTGCAGCAGGAGGCAGACGTAGAATTGGAAGACAACGTGATCGCCAGCTCCGAATCTCGCAGAAAAACGCTGTGTAATCCGGAGACAAAAACTACAAACATGAATTCCGCAACTGAGACCTCAAATTTGGTCAACAACGCCACCCTGCTCGATGCGAACGAGAACCGGATTTCTGACATCCCACTCCATCCCTCCTCCCGAAACGTCGGGTTCTCTGATTTGCAATTCGAGGCCAGCCCCGTGGAAGAGCAAAGCGAGACGTCCTCTTCAACGAGAAATCAGCGAGAGAAGGCGAATATCCAGTGCAAATATGTCTGGGTCTGGAAAGAATGGAATTTGTGATGCCAACCTTCGATGATACAAAAACCTGTATTGCATGAGCAGCAAACGGCACTCAGTTTTTGCTAGTCTGCGAAAGCATTTTTTCTCATGCAGTATAGGCGTGAGAAAGCCTTCACAAAACCTGTAATGCTAAAGCATGCATCACCGACATTGCAGGTAAAATTTGCATGGCAAACTCCCCCAATCTTCCAGACCCTGACATATTTGCAATCCATAGCGAAGGCAGCGAAGCGAGTTTCCTCCTCCTCCACCGTTGTTGTAGCGCCGGACGAAGTATCCGTGTGCAAAAGTATCGTACTCGTATTGCAAACATGCATTACAAATCTTTATCGCAAGGTCAATCCGCATTACAAATTTTCTCTCTAATGCTGTAATGCATTTATAAGAGTACGATACTTTTGCAGGTCATACGAAGTAGAGGGTCCGCCGCGACGAGCGAGACACCAGTTGCCCACACCCGGCGCGATGTCGCAGGGGGGACAGTCGGAAGGTATATTATATTGGGTTTTCTGATACATCAGTGTCAGTGTCGGCATTCTTCTTGCATGATGACAAGGAGTTGTTCTTGACGTATGCTTGGCATGGAAAATTCAAACACAGCAACCAAAGAACTCAATACATCTTCAGGTCTCACCGACGATCTTTACAGCTACAGTGTTTTTCTCGCTACCAACGGCGGAACAATCTTGTCTTCCGACGGGAGCAGTTCGACCACCTCCACTTCTTCCAGTCACACACGAAAGGAAATGCTGCAGCAATCTGTTGTCCCGTTTCAGCACCCTTTTGTCGCGGGTGGCGGTACCACTACAACGTATAGCAGTTACGGAGCAAATGCAAATCAAAATCTAATGAACAAAACGCGCCAGCCGCCACCGAAGCCCGGCAGCAGTGCGACGATGAGCAGCAGATCTCGCCACAACATGATCATGCCCACAATTAACGACAACGAACTTTCTGGTGAGCAAATTTCCACCGAGAACAATTCTTGCAATAAGCAGAACAGCACTGTGTTGATTTTGAACCGCGCTTTGCCACCCAGCACAGTTAACACGTCGTCCAGCGCAAGTGCAACTACTTCCAGCTCCTCTTCCGGTCAGATTCACGACAGCATGATCGTCGATTCCGGACCACCTGATGATACATCTAAAGAGAAAAAGCTCCTCCTGGTTCCCAGCCGCAACAAGATGCTCTTCGTCACGGGCAAAGCGCCCTACCGCGGACCGCCGGCCTGTTTCAAAAAACCGCCGGAGCTGATTGGAGTGCCGAAGAGAAGGCCCACGACCGGCTCGACGATCGCAGAATCGTTCAAAAGCTTACTGAAGATGAAGAGCAGTACCAGTGCGAACAACGAATCTACCGCGTCACGGACGCGAAGCGCGTCGCCGGGTGCTTCTACTTCTTGCAAGAACGGGGGGAAAAACAACAATCAGTTTTTCACCAGCTCCAAGATGAACCGGCAAATTGTCGGGGAGCACAAGCAGGCACAGGAAACAACAGCTTATTCCGCTTGTTGGCGCAGTAGAACCAAATCATCGCACGAAGACTGCTCTCACCGACGCGACGCTCCTCCCGATGAAGTCTGCCTCCTTGACGAGGAATGGCAGCGGGTTGACGCGTGGTTTCGGCTACCGCAAGAGCCGACGATTTTGCAGGCGCAGAAGGTGAAGTCGCCCGACGGCGTGTCCGAGCAGTGCTGTGCCGTGGACCGCTTGGCGAGTATACCAGTGGAAGTTCACTTCGGGGAACGACCAATAATATCGAGCAAGATGACAACCAATTGCGCTGTTTGATGCGATCTACCTTTGGCTATGCCACGAACTTATTGACACTTCCATCTAAGACAGAGTAAGATTAACAACATTTGACCATACCAGCACTAGCACGGCCTTTCTATGGATGCCTTTTGTTTTTTCAAGAAATAATCCGACTGTAGTCACGATGAGCTTAGTCTGTGACCGTGTGATAAAAAACCAAGACCAACCCCCTTCTTTCGTTTCCTGTTTCTTGCCCACTTTGAATAATTGCTGAAGATTCTACTGTGCTTCGCTTGTGATCCTACTGATATGCTACATCTTCATCCAATCTGAACATTCTTGCGCCAGCCAACACGTATTCAAAATTTCTTGCCTATTGACACGTATAAGTTCAAGTCTGAGTCAGCATCGAGTCGGGTTAGTTTTTACTTCGTCTTGCTTATTGAAAGAAAATCTTACCTTCAGGTATGTCGCAACATTTCTACTAACAGCCTGTCTTGTCATACAGTCTTACAACATCTTGAATTCTCGAAATTCACGGCAGATGAGGTGGCGCCATGACATTGTTTCTTTGAATTTTTACAAATTGTCTTTTGTCACTTGATAATATGCCAGTGCCATCATCTTATTTATCCATTTATTTTCGCTCAGGAACAGAGCTATCGTACCCACAGACAAGAACCCACGTTCCGACTTCTTGTTGGTAGCAGCCCTCTGCAAGAATGAAGGTGAAACGTCGGCTTCCAACCGTAGCTCGTTCGCCTCAATAGAAGTATTTTCGTCCTGCTTCAGCTAACTCAATACAAGCCCGAGGTAGTACTCCCACCTGCACTTCTGCAACGGGCGAGAACAAAGCTCGTCTTCATCACCAGGCCAACAAAATAAGTAGATCCTCCTCAGCGCTTCAGAAAAAATTAAACTCTAGTCCCGCCTTTGAATAAAAAGTTGATATCAGCTACACCGGGGCTGAACTTTTTATATTTTCCGGACAATTACTATCTGAACGTGAACACAGATAAAGATAGACTCTATCTTGCGCAATAAGTAATTCATTTTTTACCTCGCAAAGGAGCTGTACTGTTGTCCACGTGAAATTAATTGTAAATTATCCAAGATTACGAGGTTGGTGCCTTTGTTTACCGAATCTGGTTCAGACGGTGTTGGAACGCAAGCAAATCAGGTGTTCGCTGTGACTGTGGCATGGCACCATCTTCAACCGCTTCAACCGCAACCCGGGCACTATCGACGACGCGACGAAGTCAAAAGGAGAAGGAAAGAAAGAGCGAGTTTTTGAGAGTAAGACGGACGGATATTGTCGTCGCATTATATACCATTGGCATTGATTAAGTAACAAGTTGACGAG
Organism: Amoebophrya sp. A120; assembly: GCA_905178155.1. Taxonomy (NCBI): domain Eukaryota; class Dinophyceae; order Syndiniales; family Amoebophryaceae; genus Amoebophrya; species Amoebophrya sp. A120. The sequence continues at coordinate 1,250,449 of CAJINV010000005.1, forward strand.
CAATTTTGATGTGTCGGAGTTTATGCTCCATCTTGTTTTTCTACTTCTTGACTGATTAGCACAGTATCGAAAACTGAATCAAAATGCCAAGCATCGCCGTGGGAAAGTATCTTTTGCACACTGAGGTGCGCCTTGGTTCCGGCGGGTTTGGCGAGGTCCACGCAGCGAGTCGGCGCGGCAGTGTGGAGACCGAAGACTTGGCGATAAAAGTCGGGAACCGAAGAGGGCTGAATTCCAAGAACAAATTGAGAAACACCTGCGACACGAACGAGTTGCACATTTTGCAATCGATAAAACACCCAAACATCGTCGAGCTCTGCGACCACTTCGTCGCGGACCATGGACGCTTGCACTTGGTCATGCGCCGGGCAGCGGGGGACTTGACTGTCATGGTCAGTCAGCACCACAGTTGTAGTTCATCGTCCTCTTGTGATCTTCATACAGCGACATCACGACCGAGTACAACTACAGCCGCTCCTTCCTCCGCTGCCACGACGTTCGACGACTACGACCAGTGGAATTGCAGCCTGCAGATTTGCCTGGGCCTGGAATTCCTGCACAACAAGAACATCCTGCATCGGGACTTGAAGCCGGAGAATATTCTGTTCTTCAAGGGCGCCGGCTCGGGGGTCAACGGCAGTCGCAGTTTAGTCTGGAAACTGGCAGTATCAAATGCAAATATCATGTCTGGGTCCTCTGGAACTTTGTGATGCTAAAATGTGCATGATGATGATGAAAAGACATCCTTATGCTCGAACACATGACAAGTTTACAGAATGCTTTCTTTAATACAAAGTCCGCATAAGAAACTGCGTTTTTGTACGACGTGAGAGGCTGCCACTTTTGTTGGTCACGCGATACAGATTTCACAGGAAAAATGTAAGACCAGCATTACAAGTTCCAACTTCGCAGACCCAGACCTATTTGCGTTTGATAGGCAGACTTCGGGATTGGGAAGGAGGTCGACTGCGCCCACGTGGCGCAGTATCGTAAAGAAAAATCCCCCCTCCCCATATCGAAAAGGATTGTTTCCGAAAATTTGTGTTGCTGATTTGAGGTCACAAATCACATTTGTCGTGCAAGAAGACAAGGGCAGAAGCTTCCGTCCCACTATGGAAGCGATTTGTCATGCTGTTGGGCCTAAAGGTGAGCCGTTTGCCGTGCTGCACAACTAGACCCATACGCCCCTATCTAGCCTGGGGGTCTGGCCGCAATGCCTCTCGGCAATACAAACCTGATTTGTGTACACGAATCCAGCATCAGAAATTCCGTTTTGATATGCGGGGGGGGATTTTTCCTTTCGATACGCAGACGCACACGGTCTGCGGGACCCACTTGTACATGGCGCCGGAGGTTCTGCGCGGGGACCGGTACTTCGCGGCGGCCGACCTGTGGAGCTTGGGGGCGGTGCTGCACTACGTGCGGTTTGGAAAGTATAAACTGCGTTCGTTTTTGAGTTATTTGATAGTACTGGCATTGGATCATTCTTCATCTACTTCTAAGCGTCGTGATCTTGCGCATTGTTCTCTCAATCTCGTCGTCCTGGTGGTCACAAGTGGAATTATGCAAAAAACGTTCGTGAAGATTCACTACCACTTGTTGTCAAAAATTATCCACCCAGGGTTCTCTTCACCACCCCGGCCCAAGTCCTTCTCTGGAGCACTTCGAACGAGCTCGACGATTTCCCGGGCAAGAACACCCTCCACGCCGACATGTCGCAGCGGGTTAAATTGAAGACGGTTCTGTCGGAAATTACCTCAAACGCCAAAACCATGTCCCACCCCAACAAATTGATCTCCTCCGCTCCCGCGGAGGTTTTAGAGGCGTACTTCTCCAGCAACACCGCGTCGCAGAAGTTCTGGTCCAGTAACGCGGGCAACGAAATCATGCTGGATATCGTCCAGGAAAAATCCCCTCTCCCCATATCGAGACGAAGTTTCTGATGCTGGATTTCCGGACACAAATGCGCGCTGTCTTGCAGTAAAGCATCGCAGCCAAATCCTCAGCCTAGGTAGGGGCGTTTGGGGGTCTAGTTGTTCACGTTTGGGTCTAGTAGTTGTTTAGCATTTTTACAAACGGCTGTCCCCGACTAGGCCCAACAGCATCCATGCCAAATCGCTCCCATAATGGCCGCGCGGAAGCGTCTGCACTTGTCTTCTACTAACTTGCAAGACAGACGTGATTTTTTGTGGTCTCAAAAGAGCAGCACATCATACCGCTTCGATATGGGGAGGGAGGATAGGGATTTTTCTTTTTGATACTGGAGTGCCGACCGGAAGCGAGAAACGCAGTGCTCAGGAACCTACCGTCGATCATCGCGAGCTGCACCAGGAGTTTGCGGGGCAGCAGTTCCGGCAGTAAGTTGAACAAACTTGTAGCGCCGGGTGGATCGGGCAGAAGTAGTAGTTCATCTTCCGGCTTGCGACGAAGCCGTGAGAAACAGAACATCAAAAGGGACAACAAAAACAATCAAAACCACACCGACGCCGAAGACGAGGAGGTCGACCACATGAAGAGCGTCAGTGAAAACGACGAAGAGATGAGCGGAGACCGGGAAATGGACTCCGAGACCGAGGACGCACATTCGGAGGTGAACAGCACCGTGGTTGGGCAACCGGACCAGCCACCCGCACTGTCGTCCCTTCCCGTCGAGAATTCATCGGCCACGAAAAAGCAGAAACGCGGGCCGTTCCCCTTTTTCCTCTTCCGATTCCTGTGTATAAATCGCAAAGACCAAGAGGCGTTACATTTACTTGACTACGCCGACTCCGTGTACGATCTGAAAGTGTGTGTCCCGGTATTTGCGGCCGCCTTCGGACGGCTCATGACCGAGAAGTTGTGGGCAGGTAAGTACGTGGTTTGTAATGCGGTTCCGCATTGAGTGTGAGTTTGTGTTTGAGTTGCAATGTTGTTGCTTCGTCCAGCTGTGGACGAGGAATTTGCACCGCTCCCCTTTCAGATTCAAATTGCTCTCCAAATAAGGTCTCCATTCTCACAAGCAGTGGCTTTCTTCCTGGCGTGTTCAGTGGCGGCCGGACGAAATGGGCGGGGGCTGCACCATCGAGAAAACGCAGCCGGCTGCGTTTCTGAACAACAGCAAGGCGGTTTCTGGCTGGACGCGAAAAGCATCAGTTTAAGTTTTTGCTGCAGCCGATCTGCTCCGTGTAGTGCACGTCGTGTGCCTGGCACAGAGGTCAGCTCTTTTATGAAGTAAGTAGAGAGAATCCAGGTTCTTATATGTTGCTGAATACTTGATGTTGATAAATACCGATAAATGAGAACAATTCTGGTTTTATGCCAACACCCTCCAAGCTTTTTGCTATACTTAATTTCACTTTTTGAAATCAAGTTAGTTATTTCTACTCTCGTTTCATGCTTTGCTAGCATTGGTACTATCTCCGCAGGAAAGTGTTGGCCAGCAGTATCGTTTTCATAAACGATTCACGCCAATAGTAATAGAGATGTGTTTGGGCTCTTGAGCGCACTGTGTATGTGTGGCGCTTTTTTCCCCAACCAAGCTCAAATTTATTCGATGGCCAAAAAACAAAAACCCTGCACGACAAGTGAAAACAGAACTACTTCTTTCCAGCTTATCTAAGGACGGCGCGGCTGCTAATGTTTCAACGAGAACGCCAAGACACAACAAATTGAACGGCTTCCATTGAGAGAAAAATAAGTACACAGCGACAGTTTTCAACCGAGCCACGTCAACGCGTTCAACGGGGGTAAAGATAACGAGCGAATCATCTGTCACCGATCAGTAATTTATTTCGGTCAGAAGTCTCACTCACTCTCGCAGACGCAGTTTTTTTGTGTTGCAGCTCAAGTGACGACTTGGGGAATTTACTGTGCACAACTTGAACTTCGGTCAATGCTTTTTGTGCCCGAGAAAAGTTATACTTCTATCTGCAAGTAGAAGTAGTAGCTTTGTTAGAGCAGGGGGGTTTTGCTTCTGCAAAAGCTATGCTATTGAACTCCACATCATTCTTGAGGTCGAAGTTTCACGCTGAGATCTAACGTTTTATCTGCAGGCCCAGTAGTTGGAAAGCGAAAAAGCAACGACGCGCTAAACAAGTACAAAACCGATCAACGCTCGCAAAGCAACGATCGACATTTCCCACAGTAATTTTCCCTAGAAGCCTACTCGTTGCACCTAAGACTTAGAGGAACTATTTCAGCTTCACCTCGCGGCCTGGAAGTAGTAACAGACCACAATAAAGTAGTAAGCGAAATCCAAATCGCAAAATAAATCATGGCCGCTCCCGACAGCACCTTCGTCATTTTTGGCGGCTTGGGACGCCAGGGCGGTTCCGTGGCCGAGGCGCTTGGCAAGGAATTCCCGGAGGGCAAAATCAAACTCGTCACCCGTGGGGACCCGAAATCGGAGAAGGCGATGAAGTATCAATTTGTAAAAGTGTCTGGGTCTGGAAGAATGTTGCGCGATTTGTCATGCAGCTTTCCAATGACCCATGAAGGCTGGAATGCAGGACCTAGCATGACAGATTCTGTGCGATCTCTCTCATGCCTATCCTGCATGAGAAACTCCCTCCCGACTGGACTTGGTCAAAACTGGACGACTTTATAGTAATCACGCAACACAGATTTTTGCATGCTTCAGATTTAGCATGACAAGTTGCATTCTTCCAGACCCAGACACTTTTACATTTGATTTAGGCTGTGAAGGATCGCCAAAGATACGATCTCAGACGAATGAATTTGCGATGCCCGCATGTAAAATGAAAACGTAAATCTAGACTGTTGTTCTTGTGATCGCAGAGATCACTCGGGTAGCCCTGCTGGTTCGTACGTTGAATCAGTAGCACCGGAGCCCCACCGGTGCCCGCGTTGGCTAGGGATTGATCTGAGAGATTAGAGCGTTGAGTGAGCGCTCTGCTGATTGAGCGCGATTTGCACGTGCTGCATGAGAGGAGCGCGTTTTTTTCTCACTGCAACGAGTGCAGTTTCACTTGATCGAGCGATCTTGAGGTGATGTGGATTAGAAGTACTAAGTGGCCGCCACATTCATCTTCCCTCACAAATCGATACCATAGGATTGAAATTGAAACCAAGATGGGAGACAGCGGAACAGAAGGCGCTGGCGCGGCTGCGGGCGCAGGAGCCGCACCGCAACTACCGCTGACAGCCAAGCAGCAAGCACAAGCCAGCACTGACTCCCTGACGCATACGGTACTCGAACCGACGAGCGCAGACTTCACCATGATCACGCAAGTCGACGTCTACGACCAGAAAAAATTGACGCAGGAGCTAGAAGCCGAGTGCATTGAACAAGGCATCGCCCTCGTGGTTACAGCAGCAGACGAAGCAGCGTTCACGGACTACCAGAAGACTCTGCACAAGAAAAGGATCCAAGCGCGGAAAGATCTAGTCGACAAAGAGCTCCTTTTGCGCATGGTGCAGATGGCCGACGGCCAGCGTAAGGGCATCGAGAAGATGGAGTCCGAGCTGAAAGCAAAAAAGTCACAAGAAATCCTTCTCGAGCGAGCAAAGAAACTTGCGGAAGACAAGAAGGAAGAATTGCTAGCACAACTGCACACCATTGGTACGGACAAGACCACGCTGGAAGAGCAGATGGAGGAGACGAAACAAAAGTACAAGGAGGAAATCGACAAAGTAGGATGCTGCGTGTGTACGAGGAAGTTCAAACGAGCGGAAATGCAGAGACGACCAGCCATCATCTGCGACAGATGCGATGCAGCCGCGGTATGCGCCGGCTGCGCGACAACCAGAATCCCAGCGACAAGAGTCATCTTCCCGAGCGCCACGAGCAAGTGCTGCCAGTTTTGTGAACAAGTCGATTTACTCGCTGGCGGTGCCGAGCTGAAGCCGGTGATCCGAGAACTGAGCGGACAACTAACCGACGAAACGATCCAAGGTAAGAACATTTGCTAACGAACATAATTGACACTGCATAGACATGAATCTGACCCGATGGCGTGTTTGTTTATTGTGGAAAACAATACTCAGATATCGCCTTGGCCTGCAATTTCGCCGTCGTCTGTGCACGAGCGCGAAGTTCTGCGGGTGCGGCTGAGCAGCTCTTGCTGGCGCAGCAGGCCATCAAGTACCCGCTCTTGCCGGCGTTTCAGAAACAACTTAAGGAAAGCGAGTCCTCGGTTGTTCTGTCATACGCAAAAGAAGCGAGAAAGAGTCGAGAAGCAGTAGCCGCAGCGGACGACATGTTTGGCAGTTCCGAAGCCTTGAAAAGCTTGGCGAAAGACGCCATCACGAAAACGAGGCGACGCTTACCATTCGGGGTGAGTTTAGGAATCAAGGACAGTAAAGACGACCACGTCGCGAAGCAATTCGATGGTAAAACTTCGCTGGACTCGTTCACCAAAGTCTACCAGGACATGCGGAGCTTCTACCTGCAGAAGCAAGGACTTTTTGGATCAGAAGACACCAAGACACTAGCGATTGCATTAATAGCAGAGAAATTTATAGACAGGGAGTAGGGAGGACCCTGGAGGACCAGGGAGGACCAGGGAGGAGCGTTCGCGTCTATATAGAAAAAGCATCGGGCATTTTTTAAAAATGTGTTCACCGATGGCATGGCGAACTTTCAAGCCAAGGCCCCTTCAGCTTTCTGATAGCCATACCAATAACAACTGCGTGACGAAATTGAACAGCGACGCAGTAAATTGCTGAAGTAGCCACTTCAACAGTTTGCGTTGTTGTTCAGTTTACAACTTGTCACGCAGTTGTTATGGAGGTGGCTACTTCAATTCGCACAGGCAAACTGTTGAAGTTGCCACTTCAAAAACTTGCGCTGTGCAAATTTTTGAAGTAGTCACTTCAACAATTTGCGTTCTTGTTGTTGTTCGGCTTGGGTTTGCAACGTGTCACGCAGCTTGTGTTGAAGTGGCTACTTCAACTTCGCGGAGAGTTGAGGTAGCCATTTGAATAGCAAGCGCATGACAAATTGCCACAATAGTGACAATTTATTGAAATTGAACAAAAAT